>JAYMTK010001637.1:0-15789 GCA_036897405.1 Pelargonium myrrhifolium | reverse complement strand
CAATATACTAGTCTAAATTGTATCACCATTGACCATACCTCGGTGATAATCAACTGGGGACAAGTATGAGGATAAATAGTCTATCCTATAATCAATCTTCGATAATATTATCCATATGACAGAAATGGTACCTGAAGATTTAGAAATTCCTTTGAAAAGATATAGTTAATACTACAAAATGTCATATCACAATCATACAAATAATTGGTGAATGAGTCTCTGTATTGGGGAACAAAGTTGTCATATATGCTCGTGTGCTTCCATGTCCCAACGTTATAGCTAGGCCATCACTCTTATTATAAGGTTTTTGAGATCTCCTACTCTATTAATTGATCCTTTATTGGGTCTGCCCATGTATTTTGTTATGTTCATTTTAATTGAATCAAGATTTAAATATGAGTTTCTTGAATTGTCGATATCTATTAACATTTTTTGGATTCAATGGCAGTGATCAACAATAATCTGAACTATCTATCACCGAGTCTTCATGTGACATACATATATTCTCAACGCTATTTTTGTTGAACATCCCACTATTGGTCCGAGTTATCATTGCATATTTATGTTCATTTCTTGACCATGAATTTGTTTTCTATTATCTGTGTAAGATTTTCTCGACGAGTTTATGATTCATGTCAGGTTTACCAAATTATGCACCACAAATACTCCTTGATGCTCCATGAATTCTTATGATGACTAAATGAAAGCTCCTTTTTTTTTTCATTTGGTGTACCTTATTCTGCAAAACAAAATTTCTCTTGACCGGAACTCTTGCGATGCTTAAGTTTGATCCCATTAGTGAATCAATACTTTAAACACAAAATATGATTGATTCACTACAAAGAAATCATAAATAAAAAAGATCAGTGAGAAGGTGACATGTGGCAGGTCAAATTTGGCAATGGCCACGTCATCACGCCCGAGTTCAGGGGCCCAGTGAACTTTGGTCATGGTTTGGGTCAACCGTGGATAAAAAATTGGAGAAAGATCCGTATTAATTCATGAACTATCTATTATGTTCCATTTTAGTCCCTGAACTTCACTTTGTTCCTCCACGGTCCTTCTTAACTTTGTTTTGTTCCGCAAAGGTCCATGCCTTTATCTCACCTAACGGAATCCGTTAAATAGCATAAAATTACCATTTTACCCTCAACTTTTTTTCAAATTTATATAAAAATTACCATTAACCACACAAGAACAAGAAATCTTATAGGTTTGAAAACTCAGTCAAATAAAAATTGAAACAAAAGCAGAAACCAATGCATATATCACTTGGTCAACTAGGTGAATGTTCCTAATTCAACTAAAAAATCCAAAATCAAATTAATTCCTTAACATTCCCATAGTTTCTAAGCATTTCTCAGCAACCACACCAGAAAAAAGAGCTTCTACAATCTAAATTCGACTTAACTTCCTATCATTTCCAAAATTTCTAAGTGTTTCTCAGTAACCACACCAAAACAAAGAGACCTGGAAAACAAATGCACAGATACCATATCAAAGTATCAAGAAAGAGAGACCTGAAATTAAATTGTTGTTTATGTGTCAGATTGATCTGCTGTAACTGCTTATTTCTTGAACTTGTGACCCATAGGATTTGAAACGCTAGACACTTAGTGATGATCAAAGTTTTTTTTTTTGTCGGAGAAGATAGTTGAGAGATTGGGTGTGCGGTGGTGTTATTTCGGCCGGAGTTGAGTGTGTCTTGGTGGTTGGATACACAGGTAGTATATATTATTATTAATTAAAATTTCAATAAAGATAAAATAGTAATTTTAGACTTGTTATTATTATTTTTAATGTCAAAACGGGCCACGAAAGCACAACTTAATGGATTCTGTTAGGTGAGATAATGGCAGGGACCGTTGCGGAACAAAACAAAGATAAGAGGGGCCGTGGAGGAACAAAGTGAAGTTCAAGGACTAAAATGGAAATAAATGGATAGTTCAGGGACTAATACGGATCTTTCTCCTAAAAAATTTGGGTAATATGGATGGGTCGCACCTTCATAAAACAAAGTAAAAGCACAAGTTAACACAAACAAGTTTTAGCTCAAGTGGTAAAAGGACTCATTATAATTAAGAGGTCTTGGGTTTCAAATCTCTTCGACTGCAAAAATGTTCTTAATTATTATTTTTATTTGGAACCTCCAAGCAAGGAAACGGTCACTCCAGATTTGGAACCTCCAAAGCATGTGAACCAAAAAGCAAAATGCACCCACCGGGTGGGAATCCGCGGGCATGCCCCACCTTGCGAGAATTTGTGGGCATGCTCGAGCTACAAAGGAAAAAATCATAGGTAGGATCCACACAATTTTTGACGAATCACGCGTCGCCATGTCACCAGGTAAATGGAAGCCTATGAATAGGACCCTCCACCAAGAGGTAAATCAAGTCATTTTCACTCTAAAACTAGAAAACCATGAAACCGCTCTCAACCATTCTTCGTTGATCTTCGAACGTTCTTCAAAAATCTTTGAATCTTTAAACTTTACTTAAAATACTTACGTGGAGATCATGATTCTCACACCGGAGGCGCCCCCCTGGACACACTCTCGGGGTCTCCGCTTAACGTTGTGCTCATCCCGTGTAGGATATAGGTCCCTACCTACTACCTAAATCCATCATCAAGAGCTCTAGACTCGAGTCCCCATCTTCAGCCAAGATAAAAGTCCCTACCCGCTAACCAAATCCACCATCAAGAGCTCCGGACCTGAGTTCCTTTTTCACCAACACATACACGTGGACCAAAAATCTTGCAACGACATCATTTCAACTCTGAAGATTTGACCAAGTAAAAAGGACGAAGCATTGGTTCCATTGTCGGGAACATCTTGAAAGCCAACGTTCCCCCAACCTCCGAACACACAATGGTGAATAGAAGGCCAGTAAAGGAAGCTAAGCAAGATGGCACATCCAAGCTGAGCCAACAACGTACATTACCTCGATTAGGAGTAAAGGCAATCGCCAACCACGACGAAACTGGACCATATGTATGGATATTCACAAAGCTTCCACTCAACAATGAGACCTCTGCTAAGAGCTTGAGTGAAAAAAGGCCTAATATGCACTTAACGTCGCTGGTTTCCCCAACAGGCTGAAGTAGTCAACACACTAATGGCAAGGATGACACCCGACTTGGTCTAGGAAATATCAGGCCATGTTTGCAGGTCAATTTTCACTACCATCCTTATGGGAGCAACAATACCACCAGTTTCACCATTGACTATCCTTACATCGATAACCAACACAACGATCCAAGGAATAAGATCAGTCCTACCAGTTCCTAATCCTCTTAGAAGGGGAGGAAGAATAGAGAAACTAGTCTTGAGAGGAAACCAAACTTATGTTTCCCCAACGACGAGGCCGAGGGGCGAAGGCGACCGCCCCCAAGGAGAAGACTCAGTTTGAGGCGTCCGACCTAGGACATCAGTGTTTGAGAGACTCTCTCAATAGGACGACACACATAGAAATAGGGAACATCATACGAGTCCTATCCATCAACCAAGGAACCCAAAATTGAGAGGGGAGCATAGAAACTCTAGTGATCAAAGTAATTCGTGGAACCCACCGCGTACTCATGCACAACTTGTAATAGATGACCATGTCTTCGACACCAAAAGAAAAGCTCAAAGGAAGGAAGCTCTCAGAGTTAAACGAGCAGCTGGGGGCATCCCAGCCATAGAAGCTCAAGTTCCACTCAATTCCCTTACTTTAAAAGCATTGATGAAAACTTACCAAGGCTCAGGGGGCAAAAGTAAAGGGAAAAGAAAGTACAGTAACTTCCCAAGTGAGCCATACCACTCATTAAGTAGGTCCGACAACAGACCCCTAGATAATTACGTCTTCACAGTCAAATTCAACCCTAATGGCCAAGTATGAAGAAATTTTCAATTATATTAAAAAGACAGAGAACATGAAGTGACCAACCGTTCCCAAGGGAGAGCGTAGGGGAAGAAATAAAGAGGAGTATTACATACTCCACCAGTACCCAAGACACGACATAGAGGACTGCTTTGTTCTCAAAAGAGTTGTCGAGAAATTCCTTTCAAAAGAAAAGTTGACTCAGTTCAAGGGTAACCTTGATGAAAAAAGTAAGAAGAGAGTTTATGGAGAAGATTAGTAGGAGAAAGAGAACCTTATGTAGTTATCACGTGCTCACTCTGGGTAAGGAGCTGACACAACCTTATGTAGTAATCAAGTAAAAGAATTTTATTCCTAAATGTTGTGAACATGTAAGAGTTCCACTATCCATTTGAAGATATCAGAAAAAAAAAGCCTTAGAGCGAGTCTAAAGCACCAGGATCATGAAAAGGTTGGCTACGTGAAATCTAACCTAAAAAGGTGAACGTCCACGTTATGTATCACCATCCTAAAAAGGACGAAGCAGCCTTGAAAAAGGATGGCTACGTGAGACCTAACCTGAAAAGGTGAACGTCCATGTTATGTATCACAGAACTGAAAAAGATGAAGCAACCTTGAAAAAGGTTGGCTACGTGAGACTTAGCCTGAAAATGTGAAGGTCCATACTATGTATTAGTGACCTAAAAATAAAGAAGTAGCCTTGAAGAAGGTTAACTATGTCATACCCATCATGGACAGATGAACGTCCGCATTATGTTAGTGTCATTAAAATGACGAGAAAACATTGGAAAAAGATTGGAGTGCATCATCCGCGCAAATTATTTTGGTCGCTCCTAATGACCAAGTCATGCCCCTTCCCAACGGATACCGTCTAAGAAAGTCAAAGTAAAATATTTGGCTAAGTAACAAAGTATACAGAGTCGCACACTCCTTGAGTTCAATCCAAAAGAGCTCCTCCAAGCTCTCCACCATGACATTTGCCCAACACTCTCCACGAACGAGCCTCGATCAAAGACTGAATCTTGGCACTTAGAAAAATTTTGACCTCTTTGTGGAGTGTAAAGACCCAAGGGCCCCACGCAAACCCCCTTAGGAGATCACTTACGAAGACACAACAAAGAAAAGTGGGTACAAGACTATAATATTACTCCAGCGCGACATCGATAAATCAATGTCGCTCGAAATTGGAGGCAATTGATTCGCCATAAAAAATCATAAATAAAAAAAAATCTAGTGAGAAGGTGACATGTGGTGGGTCAAGTTTGGCAATGACCACGTTATCACGCCCGAGTTAAGGGGTCCAGTCAATCGCGGATAAAAAATTTGGGTAATATGGATGGGTCGGAACTTCATAAAAAAAAGTAAAAGCACAAAGTTGGTATGAATAAGCTCTAGTATAAGGGTAATAGAGGGCTCAATATAACCATAGGTCTTGGGTTCAAATCCCTATAAGTGTTGAGCGCTCTTAAATATTATTTTTATTTTCTGGGTCGGTGTCTCCAAATTTGATACTCTAAGGAAGTAAACGGTGCCTCCAAATTTGGAACCACCAACTAGCTTCCAGATTTGGAACCTCTAGGCAGCCTCTAAAATTGGGAACCCCTGGGTAAGGAAGCATGTGCTCCAAAAAGAAAAATGCACCAACCATGCGGAAATTCGCGGACAAGCTCCATCATGCGAGAATTTGCAGGCAAATTCCACCGTGCGAGAATCAGCAGGTAAGCTTACGCTACAAAGAAGGGCAAAAGGTAAAATTATAGGTGGGATCCACACAGTTTTTGACAAATAACGTGTCGCCACGTCACCAGGTAAATGGAGGCCTATAAATACAACCATCCACCTAGAGGTAAATCAAGTCATTTTCACTCTAAAACTAGAAAAACATGAAAACGCTCTCAACCGTTTTTTGTGTTCTTCGTTGATCTTCGAACGTTCATCAAAGATCTTCAAATCTTCAAACATTACATAAAATACTTGTGTGGAGATCCTGAATCTCACACCCGATGTGGCCCCCCGGACACAAAACCGGGGTCTCCGCTTAAACAGTGTGCTCATCCGTGCAGGATACAAGTCCCTACCCACTACCCAAATCCACCATCAAGAGCTTCAGACCCGAGTCCCTATCTTCAACTAGGATACATGTCCCTATCCGCTACTCGAATCCACCATCAAGGGCTTTGGACCCGAATTCCCTTTTTCACCAGCATTGACACGTGGACCAAAAATCTTATAACAACATCATTTCAAATCTGAAGATTTGACCAATTAAAAAAGGACGAAACAATGCTAAAGTGAAAGTACCTTGTTAGTATATGTGTCTTCATATTTATAGTAAAGTGTTTTTTTTATCTTTCATATTGTCATTTCAATTTTGCTGCTACGCGGTTAGCTTCTGTATTTCTTTGATGGACTCAAGTACTAGGTCCAAATTGATTATCGGTTGCCCTCAGTGCTCGTCTAGACGGAGAACATCAAAGAGGTTTTTCCCGTAAAAATTTAAAGCATATTGTCTGAATCACACTACTTGGGTGAAGATTTGGGCGGTCATTTCCTCTACATATCTCAAATTGTTGATGTCTCATCCTACCATGTTATAAAGGTCACGAAATGAGTGAAAGTAATAGGAACAAGAAAGGATAAGAATTTTTTTTGTACCCAAACTTTGCCGTGATAACCAATCTGGTACCCAAACCTTTATTGTACAAGAATTAGAACACACACTTTCATTTTGACCGTCAACTTCCGTCAATTCGTTCGTTAAACACGCTTAGGTGGACTGTTGACCGCTTAGGTGGACTGTTGACCGTCTAGGTGGACAAAAAATGTTGACGTGTCAACATTCTATTGGTTAACCTCTTGCTGACGTGAATATAATTAGATAAAAAAAATTATAAATAAAAATTAATAAATGAAGTTGAATTTTCCGACGACCGGAAAACTCAACTCTTGAATTTTCCGGCGAATGGAAACTCAAACCTTGAATTTTCCAGCAACAGAAAAATTCAAGAGTTGAATTTCTTTAAATTTTAGGCAACAAATCATAAGCTCAGTCCTAAATCATCCATACAATCCGAAGAAAAAATTATATTAAGACACAAATAACAACAACAACAACAACAACAAAAATGAAAAGCTCCATCATTTGGAAGCTCAATCCCCAACCCTAAATCACATACCGAAAAAAAAAAAAATCAATCCCAAAGAAAAGAGGACACTCATTTTGGAACAAACTAACTTATCACAATGATGTTATTGGTAATTCATGTTATAGCGAAATGCCTAAAAAGAAAGGATAAAATAGTTTCAGACCCCCTGGACTAGCATGAATTTTAGATTAGGCCCCTATTTAGGGTTTTCTCTTGTGGAGCCCCTAGGACTTATCAAAAATTATGGTTTAGGTCCAATTGACCGATTACAACCGGTTTCTCATCGCCACGTCAGCTTAGCTGCCACGTCATCATCCACGTCGACAGGTGTGCCACGTCAGCAAGGGCCTAATCCAAATTTCGTGTAAGTCTAGGGGGTTAAAAACCATTTTACCAAAAAAAAAACAAACAAACAAACAAAGGCAAAAAAACAAGGGACCTAGACCCAAACCCTGCAGTTAAGTGTTATGGTTACATCTTAATCTTTCAGAGTATTTTAGATTATTTTGATAAAAGGAAAAAAATGTAACACTGAATAATGAAAAGAAAGTAGCATTAGAACACTCTAATGAAAAGAGTCCTCATGGCGACCTCCACTTAACATTGATGATATCCTAAGCTAACTAATGCGGAGCAGTGAAGGTCTTTCAAAATATCACCCAACAATTAAAAATTTCTAGGTTTCGGCGTATCCATAAGAAGTTTAGACATTACTACCTACAGACAACACATACTATTTAACTACATTAGTCTTCGAAAACAAAAACAAAAAATTGATCCTTTAATAAGGTTATGCACCTCTACACAAATAAGAAAGCAGCGTAATATGCCAAGATGAAAAAAAGTTTTTTTTTTTTGGTAAAATGGTTTTTAACCCCCTGGAAATACACGAATTTTGGATTAGACCCTTGCTGACGTGGCACACCTGTCGACGTGGATGCTGACGTGGCAGCTAAGCTGACGTGGCGGTGCAAAATCGGTTGTAACCAGTCAATTGGACCTAAACTATAATTTTCGATAAGTCCAAGTGGTTCCACAAGGGGAAACCTTAAATAGGGGCCTAATCTAAAATTCATGCAAGTTCAGGGGGCGTGGAACCATTTTACCCAAAAATTATTAATCATATTCGAATTAGAAGTATGAGGTTTATCTTGATTTTTACTGAATTATTACTGATGTGACTCTTTTTTACTTAGTCAAAATCAAACAATGAAACGGTGTTGTTTCAGGTCTTCTTATTCAAAGTCAAGGTAAGGTGGTAGATGTCAGGGCTATCGGGTCTTTTTGCTGATCCTCTCTTAATATAGTGGAGCAGAGCCTGGTTCGGTCAGTAACCTGGGTGCCTACAAACAAAGCATACCCTTAAGCGAAGTCCCGGATGTGTGTCCGGGATATCGCTTCCGGCATGAGAATCAGTTTCTACACACAAACGGATTGTAAAGGAATCAACTACGAACTTCGGAATTCAACCATTTTATGACTGAAGAATCAATGAAGAACGCTCAAAGAACAGTTCAAAGAATGCTTTTGTGCTCTTCTATAGATTTTAAGCAGTAAAGTGACTGAACCTAAAATGTATGGCATGGAGCTCCTTTTATAGAGCTCAGGTTTACCTGACACGTGTCACGTCCTGATTAGCCGAAGTTTGGAGGTGGGACCCGTATGCTTACCACCCTACTGGATCTACTCACCAGCGAGGGGAAGCTCTTTGAGGTCAACCACCTTAGGTGTTGCAGCCTCTCCCTCTGCGCGCTTCAAAAACTCAAAGGCAACAACAACTCCTGCTTCACAACCCCAAAAGCGGCGACGACCATCTGCTTTACAAACTCAGGGCCACCGACAGAGAAAACAGGTTGAGGTGGGAGACAGGCGAGAGAGAGAGAGTAACAGAGGCGTCACCGACAAAGATTTGCGAAGCTCCAGCCGTAACAAATCTACTGCAACTTGAGGCTAAGAAAGGCTTTCGAAGTTGAGGTTGAGAGAGGGAACGACATGCTCCGACGAAGCTCTAAGCAGTGAACCCCATTCTTTGGGTTAACATTTAGGGGTTGAAATTTGCATTTTTTGCTAAGATTTGTTGAGAATGGGGGTAATATTTGAATTTTGGGTTAACATTTAGGATTTTAATTAGATATTTTAGATTTGATATTTTAGTTAATATTTAAGACTTTGAGATTTGTAAAATGTTGTTTTAATGGATTGTTCTTGAAATTTTTTGGATTGATGTCGAGTTTCATTATTTTTCTATAATGTTATGATTTTGCCGAAAATTTTATGAATTTTTCTGCGAGTGTATGAGTTTATCGACAATTTTTCTGGCGATTTAGCAATTAAATGAATTTTAATTTAATAAAATATATAAATAAAACAAAATTTATTAAATTATAATAATTAAAAATATTTTAAATTTTTATCCAACCGATTAGGGAGTGACACGTGTCCAATATTTTTTTAAAATATTTAAAAATGCCACAAATGCGCTGATTGTGTATTTTTTATTTAAAAAAAACCAAGGTCAGCACCTGATTTGACCCTTTTTGATGAGGTCAAGTCAAACTGTCAAATGATGTCGTATGAGTCTTCTTTTTCAAAGTCATGGTATGTGAATAGATGACATGTCCAGGGGGTGGTCTTCGGGTCAGGTCTTCAACTATATGGTGAAGTAGGGCATGGGTCCGGTCAGTAACCTGGGGCATGCAAACAAAACGCACCATTAAGCGGGGTCCCGGACGTGTGTCTAGGAAGTCGCCTCCGGGGTGAGAATAAGAATCTAATACACAAACAAATTGTAAAGTAATCAATTGTGAACTTCGTGATTTAACCAATTTATGATTGAAGAATCAACGAAGAACACAAAGAACAATTCAGAGAGTGTTTTCGTGCCTTCTCTATAGAATTCAAGAACTATATTGACCGAACCTTTTACCTTGATTTGAGACTCTATTTATAGTCTCCAGGTTTACCTGACACATGTCACGTCCTGAATTGTCGAAATTCTGAGATGTGACATGTCTGCTGACTGCCCTACTAGACTGCTCACCAACAGGGGCGGTCAACTCTTTGAGGTCAACCACCATGCCTTGTCGTGGGCCTCATCCCATGACAGGGGGTGTTGGCAGGCCCCCCTATGTTGGGAGTTGTCTGACTCTTCTGCCAGCTGCTGGATCTACTCACCAGCATGCTGAGTGTTTTCTTGGGCTGGTAGCCTGCAGGCTTTACCCTGCCTGTCTTCTGTAGGCTACCTGTCTCCTTTAGGTTGTCTGCCTGCCTTAGACAGTCTGCTTGCCTTTAGGAGGCTTTCCCGCTCGGCTGAGCTTTTTTGACCCATGCTTCCTGGACCTCCAAGACCCCTCAATTCGGGTCTTGGACCTTTGGGTTTCTTTGACCTTTGGTCCCGCTGACTCTTTGACTAATCTCTTGGCCATATGTCATCTACCCAGTGGCTAATTTTAGGGGTAATTACAGATTACTACTCCATTAGATTCAAATTTATCATGTTATTACCCTAAACAATTCTTTTTTCATGTAACTACCCTATTAGATCCTAATTGTGTTCCCATCCATATTGTCTGTTAATTTTAACGAAATTTGACTCTATAACATGGTAGTAACGTGATGGAAAAAAATATAACAGGGTAGTAACATAGTAAGACAAGGTATTAACATGATAAATCGGCATCTAAGAGGGTAATAACATGTAATTACCCCCTAATTTTATTTCTGATTTTTTGTGCCACATCAACACCATTTAACGGAAGATTTGATGGAATTGGACGACAATGACAATTTTTGTTCATTTTCTTATACCATAGTGACCAAAGTGATTCATTTTAAATTTCAGTTACCAAAATGGTTCATTTTTAATAATACAGTAACCATTTACGTGTTTAATTCTTAAATAAACTAGATTATACGATACCAATTAAACCCGAGTCAGGATAAGAACCTACCAAGTACAATAGAGTGACATAAGAGCATCAACAATGGTGGGACTCAAGTTGAGTCCCCATATGTCATGATTATGTCTTTTTGGTATGCAATGTAAGCAAGATGGCTTCTAAATGACTTATAAGAAAATTATTTGCATTGTAGGGACTTTAAATTGGATCCCAAGTCATGATTAAACAATTATTATTATAATTAATTATACAAAATAACAACTACTTTCTCATTTATTGCCTCTCACCTATTAGTTGCTTTTGAAAATAAAAAATAAAAAAATTACAATAGGTCCAGACCCTATGTACAGACCCAAAATGCGTTCACCACATTGTTGGTCCTTCACATGACAAATTGGACCAGCAATGCTCATGCTCTAAGCAGTTGGAGGGTGTAAAAAGGGAGTGCAATGACATATATACCCTCGTGGGTAAAAATTAGGGTTTCATATATAAAGCAGGAGATGGGGCTTTTATGTATAGGGAGTTGAGAGAAGAGTGAGGTGGTGCCGCTTCTACTGCTACAGTTACAGCCACAGCCACAGCCAAGATGGGTAAGATCGATGTTGTACAGTCTGTACTCTGCAGAATGTGATTCACCGATGTAACTAACATGAGAAACCAATGTAATGTCAGGTATTTCCAGGGACTCCATGCACAAGAGGCGTGCCACTGGTGGCAAGAAGAAGGCCTGGAGGAAGAAGCGAAAGTAATTTCTCTCTCTAATCTGTTTTGTTCCTGAGAATATGCTGATTTATGGAACCAGGAACCTTACTGTTCTCAATGAATTATGTTTTATGAGAATCATATTTTTTATCAACATTTTTGAAGAATATCATAATCTGTGACTGTTACTCTGTAATGATTTCATTTTAGAAGGATTATTTTCTGAAACCATTAAATCTGTTGTCTTGTTATAAGCATTTTTAGGAGCCCTTGTATTTACATTATTCATTCTTGAGATTGAAGAATGATGGATTAGATATTTAGATAGCCTTAGAATTGATTTTGGGTATTGTTCTCTTATGAGTTCAGTTTTTTTGAGTACTTGTCAAATATGTTACAATGAATTCATGAGGTGTGCAGTTGTCTAATATGTCTCCTTTTAAATTGAATGATTTGATTTTGCATTCTGTTATTCCCGAAAAGTTCTGTAAGCCATAAATTTTAACATCAAGCCAAGTATTAAAACTCATTAGTGAAATTTTCTGATTGGAATAGGTTTATGCAATTTTAACCTTGTTTTTCCATAGTTGGGCATGTATCAAATCTTTTGAGAGAAATTGATATTTAATCTTTTTGATAAGCCTGATCTTCCATATGTACATACAACATATATCATCCATCCTGTCTCAAATGCCAGTCAGAAGTTCATTTTATGGTTTATGGTTGTGTTTCGGTTTTTCTATTTTATCTGTGTTGTTCATCAACCCTAATATACTTTGCACCAATACACTGAGGATTCCACACTGAAAGCATATGGAGTACATATAGGTTAAAATATGTTAAAAATCTATACATAATATCCTAGTTTGCATATTCATGACAAAAAACTGGAAACATTTTTTATTTTTATTTTTTATACTTTCTTTAACTCTTTATCTTTTAAAACAACGTTGATATGCAAAAGTACCTGAAATCTCTGAGTCTGACGCAGCAATTGCAAGTTTATTTTGATTTTTTTTTCTTCATCGAATTTTAGTTCTGTCTGATACAAATTAGATTTGGAATTTACGATTGATTTGCATAGAAATTTATAATTCATATTTTACACTTGTAATTATTAATCTGGTTGTCAAATGCTTTGTTTTACATTATCTTTGTATTATGTGGGGAAGTTGTGACTTATTCAGATTAGAATGAACTTGATTTCATTTAAATTCTGCATTTTCATAGAGATGAAAGCTTCTTAAGATTTGATTAGCCATCAAGCGCTACAGTGCTCTGATAACTCATCTTTTTATGTTTTATTTGTAATATAAAGGTATGAGCTTGGTCGTCAGCCAGCTAACACTAAACTGTCAAGCAACAAAACAGTGAGGAGAATCCGTGTTAGAGGAGGAAATGTGAAGTGGAGGGCCTTGAGATTGGATACTGGAAACTACTCTTGGGGTAGTGAGGCAGTCACTAGAAAGACCCGTATACTTGATGTGGTATACAATGCCTCAAATAATGAGCTTGTGAGGACACAAACTCTAGTGAAGAGTGCAATTGTTCAGGTGGATGCAGCTCCATTTAAACAATGGTACCTTCAGCATTATGGAGTTGACATTGGCCGGAAGAAGAAGACAGCAGCCAAGAAGGATGCTGAGGTGAGTAGGTTAAAATAGTTTAGATTGTGCAGCTGTATGCATGGAATACATTGATTATAATTTATATCCCATGTGACAATATTTTGTGGATACTATGTTTTGATTTGTGTTGCCTCATAGGCTCATACATCGTATGGCCAAATTGATTTCGTTTGTCCAAAATATTGGTTTCAAGATCAAAATAAATAGAGAGATGCATGCATTTTTCAATCAAAAGCCCATGCAATTATTATATCTGAAAAGATGAAACTGCCTTGTTCGACACCTATATCTTCTCATCTAGAATGATGTTATTGCGCTTTTTGTCATTTTGGTTTTAGAATAATGTTTTTTTTTTTTCTTCTCATGTGATTTAGGAAGGGGAAGCTGCACCTGCAGAGGAAACCAAGAAGAGCAACCATCTCCAGAGGAAGATTGATGCCCGCCAGAAAGACCGTAAACTTGATGCGCATATTGAAGAGCAATTTGGATCTGGTAGGCTGTTGGCGTGCATTTCTTCTCGCCCTGGTCAATGTGGCAGAGCTGATGGGTATGTGATATACAATAGATTTGTGTTTAATAATGTACATCTTGGAATGGTGATTGGGTTGTGTTAATCTTGACTTGGTCTGATAGGTACATATTGGAGGGGAAGGAACTTGAGTTCTACATGAAGAAACTCCAGAAAAAGAAGGGCAAGGGTGCTGCTGCCTAAATGTAGTTTCCCCATTTTTGGTTTTGATATTCTTGGTTTACTCTAGTTGAACAGTTTTGCTAGTGTTGTTATGTTGTCCCAAAATTTTGTTGAATTATAATTTTTTCGTCTGACACTTGACCCAACAACATATATATTGCCATGCTATTACGAATTCAATGAAAATTTTAGTTTAGCAAAATATAAAATGGGTAGCGTCATATGTTTTAATATAATTAACCTAAAGCCGTTGTCAGTTAACTAAAGTATTAGGCTCTTGTAGTTATGGTCATGGGTGCTATGGAACCCATTTTTTGGTCAACCATGAGCCCGAATTGGTTTGATTCAATATTTTTGGTCTGGTTTTGGTACTCAGTCTGATCTTTGGTTTAATAATTTCTATAAGTTTCGTATGGTCCATTTGATGTAGTAAGATTACTGGAGGATGCTGCTGAATAGGATAACAGATATGGAAAAGGGTGTCAAGAATCAATTCTAAGTGATAATGTAGGGATTGTGTTGAAGAAGGTTCATTAGGAGATTATGTGAAAGAATACTTTGGAAGATGTCATGGCGTAAGTGGAGAAGTTAGATCCGAAGAGAAATAAATGGTAGATCATACAATTAGCGGGCGAGACTGTAGAAAAGCGTCTCAGAGTAGGACAAGTTTGTCAAGGCTATTGACTTCAAAGTGAGTCAAATGATTGTAGTAATAGGCATTCTCAATAAAGAGGAAGAATTGGAAGATCTGTTATCGGAAACAATCTCATTCGTACGACACATTTACGAAAACAGCTGATCACATTGAAACAAACTATCTCATTCATATGATACACACTGAAACAAACTACATGCAATTGTTTTCACTTTTAAGGGAACAATGGGAAAGCATCCTATCTGCAATTGTCTTAAGAACAGGAAAAAGGGAACAATGAGAAAGCATCCTCATCCGTAAATGAAGATGAGGATATGTTGGAACTATTCAAACTTTGTCCACCATTTCTCCACGTGAAACTCCAAAATGTTGACACAATTTAGAAGCTATGAACCATCACACAAGAGGTTAATATTGAGAGGCCGAAAGTGAGAGAATAAGAATTTGTCTGTGTTAGAGAAAAGCTCAATAGGAAGAAATCGATCATGATGTTAAACACTAACAAAAGGTTTTATTTTCCTATGTTAGGCCGAAAGTGAGAAAATAAGAATTTGCCTATGTTAGAGGAAAGCTCAACAAGAATGAATCGATTATGATGATGTTAAACACTAACAAAAGGATGGTCAACCCATTTGCTTTTGCGGGCTAGAGACGCAAGGAGGCGATGCAAATAGGCCACTTTTGGGGTAAGGCTTGGATCAACACCTTGTTAGTAGGATTTTATTAGCACCATTATATTTAACTTATTCACTTTATATTTACTCGATGTGAGACACTTTTATCACTCACTTCAACAATTTATGCCCTAAACAAGTCAATGGAAATCCATCACCCGCACATGGAGTCAGGGATCGAAGGTGAGGATGTATTTTTTGTAAAGTGGCGCTGTAACATGGATTTCTTGGTGTTCGAAGTTGATGACATGCATAGAGTTATAAATGCTAGAGATGTGGACTTTAAGAGGTAGCACACAACGATCCCCATCCCACATGAGAAGGTAGTGTATATATATCCTCCATGAAAATCTACTAACCATAATTACAAGGGGTAATTACAATAAGCACCCCTGAAGTTAGGGGTCAAAACAGTTAGCACCCCTAAACTTTGGTCTGGAACGTTAAGCACCCCTAAAGTATCAAAACATCTTTCCGTCAGTTAAATCTAACCATAGCCGTGAAAATGACCAAAATGACCCCAAAATA
>JAYMTK010001636.1:0-15790 GCA_036897405.1 Pelargonium myrrhifolium | reverse complement strand
TATTCGGGAATAAAATCACTAAGATTGCTCATGAGTGTGCATTATTTGTGAATACAATTCGTAACTATATTTATCTTCATAATTTACACACACAAAAAACACTCTAATCGAATATTTGACTAAAATTTATGATTTCTAAATTTGTATCTGTTTTATTGTTCCAGATTTTTCGGATACAAATATGCATTATTTAAAAAAATTTAAAGTTATACTAATATCCTTCCCAAAAAGTTATATGAAATCAATTTTTTTTTTTATTTCAATCGGACATTCGAACACAAAGATACAGATTTTAGAAGTTTAAATCGTAATATAAAAATGTTAAGAATGAGAATCTCATTCTATCCACCATAGGTGAGAATCGAATTACACATAGATAATAAGGTAATGGAAATCCGATGAGTTTTTCTAATTCAAACACCATCAATAGGAGACTCATTCTCATTCCCACCTAATATTCTAATATTCAAATCGTACCTTATTTACTATACAAGGATTTCATTTGTTGGAGCAAATGAGTAAGCAGGTTTAGGAGGGGCTAACAATATCAATTTTTGGCGGTTCTTTCATAATGTCTCTAACCTTGAAAGTTCAAAACAATTTTTAAGCACATGCATTTTTCATATATGTGATGTGACCATCAATCTCACCACACATCTCCAATCCTCTCTGCATGCAAGTGGGCCAGTTTGTGGGTCACCTTCTCTCTTATTCAATCATGTGCGGACACGTGACATACATGTGTATAATGTGCTTGTGGGAATCCACCTCCTATATAATTTAGCCCTAAACAAAGAAAATGTCCGTAATTCCACTTGTCAACAAAGAGTTTGAGTATAATAAGTTTCGAACATGAGTCTTGTTATAAGAAGATTGGTACGAATTCAACCCATATTGTAGCTTATAATAAGAAAAGGAGTATTTTGGTTTCTAAAAATACCTCGTACATGTCCAAATAGTTCCACTTGAGCTTAGAGCTGCCAATTGGTCAGATCAGATTCGAATCTTTGTGGAAATTCGAATCTTTGTGATTTCCGATTGAAGCATGAAATTCAGTCTGATAATATATTCAGATAGGATAAAATTCAAATTTTTAATGTAAAATAAGTAAATTTATCTAATTCAATCTAATCTGAACTGGTAGGTTTTTCAACACGAGAATATCCTCTTGTATCTCTTAAATATATATAAAGAGAATATTACTTCTTTAAACTTCGTATTTAAGGAAAACAACTACAGATTTATTAGGGATTACCAGTTAAATGCAGCAAATCCCGAAATACATAGATACAAAGAATTGTATTGTTGTACTAATCATTTGAATATATGACTATCTCTATATATCTGTATTATGACCCCGGTAAGGGGTTTCCCTCAACGGATTCCAGCATATTTTTCATGGATTGTGCTTTCGTGCTCCTCAACTGCGCGCCATGAAACTTTTCCAACTAAAGCTATTGCTGGACCAAATACTAAATCAAGTAATGTTGCGGTTCCATGAATTTGAGAAAAGAATTCAAATCACAGCCAACCAACTGTCCGAGTGAAAAAAAAATAGACAATGGCAACCGGATACAGACCAGCTCAGCACCTCCTTATGATATTAGCGACATTTTTGCCAATCTCTTCTTTTGTTTGCTCTGACACGGGAACATCCCCAATGTACATGTCAAAAAATGCCCCTGGAAGTTAAACATTGTGTTATAAGAATCTACAAGACTTTCACAAAAAAGCTGTCAAATCCCAAGAAAGATTTTATTGATGGTGCAACTTCAAAACTTAAATGTTACGTCAAGACGGAAACATATGCAGAGTATAGAAAGAAGGATTCACTTACTACACAAATCCTTACTATGGACAGCTCCGATCTCACTGTCTCCAACTGCACAAATAAATGCCTAACGTTGAGTTGAATAAATGAAATTTAGAAGACATGGATCTCAAAGTATGGGTGCAAGTACATCCACTCAATTGTGGTTAGTAAAGATATAAAAACATGAGCAGTGGAAATCTAACGAAGTTCTGTTCTTCCTTTCATGTTTTACATTTTTATATCGAAGCTATAACATGTATGAGCCATTAACTTTATCAGTACTCACTTTTAGTAATTAGTTGTCCATCAGCTGTTCGTCGAAAATCAATTGTTGTTCCCTGCAAAAAGAGTTCCAAAAAGTAAATACATCTATGAAATACTTTGCAATGAAAAAAGTCAAGTAAGATAAAAAAATAACATTACCACAGGTATAGGAATATCTTTTGTGAAGTATGAACCAAATTTGCTAAGGCAATGATAATCTGTGTCTGGATTTGTCTGATGCAAGTCAAAATAATTGTCAAGAGTCGATAAAAATTCATCATAACAAAATGTCGTAACCCCGAAAGCAAAATAAGAACTGTTTTTTTTTTTTTTTTCCAATTGTATTTCATGATAACAAAAAGAACAATTGACAGAAAAGCAAACTTTTTGCTTGCAGGATGATTTACCTTCAATAACCTTGCTCGAAGGGATTTCTCAAAAGCACTGGACAGAAGGATAACGAACAAAATACATTAAAACAAATGAATAAAAAAGTTAGCACTTATTAAGAATTTGATGCAACTCTTTGGATGAGGCAGCGAACAAGCTGAGCCAAGCAATGCCAACCTAATATCATTAGAACTTCTGCTTGCTTGCACGGTACATTTAGGCTCCAAAAAGTGTAGGTTACAGTAATTTATATTACTTTAGCTTGCAATTGCCAAATTATCATAATTCAATTCTAAACTGATATCCATCTAAACAGAAGCCCACTAAAGACAAAAAGACCAAGGGGATTCTTGAAAGGAGCACAAGGTGTGCTAGTAAAAAATGATTGAATCACAGGAGAGAAGGTAGCCTAATATTAGGTGCCAAACTGTAAAAACACTAACAGCACAAAACCATTATTGGTCAATGAACCCTCAAATTCTCAAGCTAACCACAACCTTCTTGTTATGAATTGTATCTGGAACTCAGGATATTTCTGGCAACTATACAGAGATTTGTTGCCATAATCCAAAATATCAAAATACATTAAATTTTCTTAAAGGAATATCTGAACAGGAAATATATAACTTACTCTTTCACGGTACTGATTTTCATCCCACTGTAGTTAACAACAAGCCTAACAGTCATATCAATATCCTCCCTGCAGTAGAATCATGGAGAAATTTGCTAAGAAAATAAAAGCAGAAACTGTTGAAACTTGATGATAAAACCATCCTAGTTCTTGAATTAAAGTTAATATGCCAAATCATAATTATTCATTTATTCCATAACAGAAGGGGGAAAATTGGAGCCATTTTACTGGATTTTTATACATATGAAGGATAAATGATAATGTCAAACATTAACTTTGCATGACCATTAATGAGATACCTGAGAAGGTCCTGATAAAAGTCTTGGCGTTTATTCAGTTCATCCATAGGGATAGAAGAATACTTTGGACCCAATTTCTTGCAGACAGTGTCAGGTTGAACATCTATAAGGACGGATCAAGAGTCAATAACAGGGAATGTATATGACAGTCAAATGATATAAAGTATACACTAGATACAAGTGAAATTCAAAAGTACTTACAAAAACCAAAAGCATAGACCTTTAGAGATTTAATTTTTATAATTTTCATAGTTCTTGATCCAGTTCCAACAAGGACCTGAAAATGTATGTTGAAGTTGAGTATGATAAAAGAAAAGAAAATGCATGCCATAAAAATGAAATAAATAAATACATAAATATATACAAACAAGAAAACATCATACAGAAAGACAATGAAATCATTGCAGACTAATGACATTTTAAAGATATTACAAAAACCATTACTTAACATTCATGGGTAAGAAAACATTAAAATGATCAAAGAGATGTATTCAGGCTTCTTTCACCTTATCAGTAACCTGCAAGTGATTTAGAACATGGATTGTCAGATAGGTACTATTCCTACATTGATATGACATAATGGCAAAACTAAACTCTCTATCTCCACATTGTTATGTTCGCAACATAACAATAGAAAGAATACAACAGCCGAGAAACATCGAAGAGCATATACACCAAACAAGAGTTCCTTGACCACTAGTGAAATCCATATTTATGGCACAAACTTTTCATAGATGTCCATCTGGCATTGAGATCAAGATCAACCCCCATAAAATATGAGATACAGCCAAAACAAACATTATAAATGCTTCAAATTAAGAAATACTGACTCCTCAAGAAGCTTTTAATATTTTAGTATTTCAGCATGACAAGGTCTCCATATTTGATCCTCATGCATATACTATAACATATATTGCTAGCCCATGATCCTGGTTAAGTAATAACCAGAGAAACCACACCAATGCTTTTTCAATTGCTAACTTTAACAGGATAGTGGTGCAAATAGATCAAATGGGCACAAATGCACAGCAAGCTTTAAACACCAATGTATTTAATTACAAGAAAAGGTTTAAACAATACCAGGGAACCTTTAAGAATAACAAGGAAGAGAACAGGCTACAGTGGGCAGAGAGCATATCAAATAAGCAATAAACAAACACACAAGCCAGATACAAATTCACCATAAATAGTTTGCATCAAATGGAACTTTATATAATTTTATAGTTTACAAAATTACCCCAGAATTTAAGTCGGAATAATTCTTTGAAGCTACAATGTTGTCCAACATCAAAGGGAACTCAATGCCAGTTTTAGGCTCAACAGCATGTCTTTTCCAGTTTAAGTCAGGAAAAGACAGACCTAGACTTTCACACCCTTGCTGCTCAACCTCACAAGGCCTTTGATCTGAGCCTCCATGCATCCTTTTATCAGTTTGATCCACTGGAAAAGCAAGCGCATTTGAAGATCTGATAGCCATCAACAATAAAAAATTGATTTACAATAGTAACAGCAATCTGAAATTGGGGCAGTAAGAAAGCTTAAATATCAGTTTACTTAGTTCAAGGGACGTTAAATAACTTACAGACTTCCAAAAGGTGGTAGCAGGGCAGCAGCTAGTGAGAGAAAAGGCAAAGATTGAAGCTTTTCGGCTTCCCTTTGCAAGTGTCTCATAGTGAAACTAGAAATTTTTCCAAAGATCAATGGTATGGTAGATTCTCCTTTAGAACTGAAATCAAGCCCAAAAATATTTTGTCCACTAGAAGTGATATGTTTAACTTGTGTAGGATTTGTATGGCTTCCATTCGAGGAACCAGGAATATCACCAGATATGTTCTGTCTCAGATTTGAACTGTTCTGACAAGACAACCATAGAATTAAAGCACCTGTGAATGATGAGAAGCAGCCAAGTGCTTCTTGGAGTGCTGTGCTTCCATGGACATACAAGAATTTAGTATTATACAGTGAACTATCGACCAATGAACTAATGTGTGAAAATATTTGACCCCTACAATTGTGCAACACAAACGCCTCTGCAGGTAAGTTGTAGGGAGACCCTCCATCAAGATCCAGTAAAAGCAACCAACTCTTCCTCATATTTCCTCAACAACACCCAATTCAGAGAACAACCTTCTGAAGTGGTATTGTGAGGAAAATTACAACCCAGAACAAGCAAAATCACCTGCATGGAAACATTAATCAGCATAAGGTCACATCTTTACAGAAATGTTTGTAACCATTTTTTGAGACAAAAGCATTGCATGCCAATTATGCTGCCGAATGAGTGAAGAATGCAAATTCCTCCAAAACTACTATCCTAAGAAATTCATTACATTCAAATTAACCTGACACCCAAAAAAATTTGATTACAATCTGCAGAATGCAATAAAAATAAATAAGCAGAACATGAATATAAAAGAAAAGAAGTTTGTGATTGAAAGACCATTATAACAATATGGCATGATTTCCCACCTGAAATTCCAGTTACAAAATGAATTATGATGCCAATCACAGAAATGCAATAAAATATTTGACAAGAAAAACATAAATCAGATCAAATTCAGGTCCCCTTGGCTCCCAGAAAAAAATGCTTAAAGACGGTTAAAAAGTTTTGCTTTTTTTTTTTTTTTTCTTTCAACAAATATAAAGCAGTTTCAGGAGAATCAATTAAATAAAGTACATGCCCATAAAATTAAAGAAAAACGTACCAGGATTGAAATCTAGAAAAAAGGAAGTTTGATGGATTGGATCGACGAGGTCTCAGAGAATTGAAAGGAAAAAGAGAAGAAAACAGAGCAGAAGAGGAAAGGTTTAGAGTTTCAATTGCATTGAGAAAGAAGCTAGGGTTTTTTTGGGGGTTTAGAGAGAGAAAGGAATATGCTAGAGTATATGGAACGAGAACAAGCACAGTTGATTCCACGATGAGATGTAATGAGCTTTTTCGGAATAAAAGTAGAAATTTCTTAATTGCTTATAAAATAACATAAATAAAACATGAGAAATGTGTGGTCGTTTGAATCGGAGACGATTCTCACGGGTGGTGGTCGGTGGTGGCTGGCGGCGGCAGGAGAAGACTCTTGTTTTCCTATTTTGGTTCGGTGGAAGTTTTGGATCTTCCCAGATTTCTGGTTTTGTCGTAAATAAAATTGGTTTCGTTCTTTTTATTTTTATTAATTAATTATTGATATTAGTGTTATGTCCATGGGCGGATCTCTTCCCTGACAGGTGGGTGGTGGGGACACCAAAGTCCAAAGCCTAATTCTTTCTTGTACTTTTTGCCAACTCCATTCAACTTGGTGACGTCTCTTTCTTTTTTCTCTTCTAAAATTAAGAAATACTATCACTCTCAACAAATAAATATCCTCTCAACTTTTAAGTTTCTCCTAATGAAATAGTGTGCAATATTCTAAAAGTACAGAGATCATGAAGACTAAAATTGACACGCAAGTAATTATAGTGGAGCTGTTTTATTGTAACAGGTGAAGTGAGATAATTTTTGAATTAAAATTAATCATCCATGAGATGAGATAAGGTCTTAGTAAGATAAAAAATATCTAAATACATCGATTCTAGTCACCTAATGAATTTCAAAATTAAAAAGATCAAACCACGCAAGCTTGGACTATTCACTATTGTTTGAATGGGCATTCACTAAGATTGAGTAGCCGTTCATTTTTTTTCTTTTTCTATATGTTATTTGAAAGCGTGAATGCATGGTTGTTCAATTCCACAATGTGTAAGCTTTTTTCAAGTTTGAAGCGCATTTTTATGCTTTTTTTTGCTCAGTAATAAGGTACTTGTATTAGAGATCCCAATGTGAGAGCAAAGTACATACGCCAAAGAATAAAAGGAAAGGACCATGTCTTGGATAAGAGAGCTTCCTCCTGTTGAAACAAGGACGACTGTTGGAGAAGATGGACATGGACAGAGCTTGTGAGTGAGTCGGAGATGTTCCACCAATTGAAGATGGGGGACCAAACTTCTATAAACCATGGACATAACAAAATAGATGAGAACAATCCTCAAAACCGGAACCAGTCGCTTTCCATATGAGTTTGCACCATGGAAAGGAAGGAGAGGGTTGAGGAACTTGAGCTAGCGGATAATAGAGTGACAACCTTCCTAGATGAGAATATCTCCTTTGAGCGGCGAGTACATATCAGACGATCGGGCACGGTGGGAGTGATAATGGCATAGGAGATGAGGTTCCAAAGAGAGGTAAGTACGTCAGTTTTTCATTGGAAGATAGCTTTCTGAAAACAAGGCGTCAACTGCCACCGACCCAAAATTACCAAAAGTTTTTGAGAAGAAATGGAAAAAAGTCTTGTGAATAACAAAACGAGTGGTTGATCGGTTGCCTAGACGTCATACTAGAACCGAATTTGGGAGTCATCACATTTTATGTTGATGTGGCAACTTCATGCATGTAGATCCAAAATTATGTGTATCATTAGTGGCTCTCTTACTCTAAATATATTAAATTCTTCTCAAGATGTAAAAGTAAGAAGATTTTTACTCTCATACATGTGTCAAATTTATAGGCACGCACACGGGTCCATGTTCCATTATAGTGTGCTACCTTTATGTATGCTCCATGAACTCAAAAGTAATTACTCAACTAGAGGCTCGGCCTCAAGACTTCACACTTGTAGTAGTTGGTAAACAACTGCTCTTATAAGAAGACGATAAAGGCTATTTCCGGAATGAAAAAAAAATGAGCTCTCTGACCTTTTTTTTTTTTGTGGAAGAAAAAAAAAAAGAATATTTAAATTTGGTTTTTAATAATTCGTTTGATTTTACATACAATATAAGAATACAAATTAAGTACGATTTTGCACCGTCCGCCGACGTGAAGCCAATCCACACATCACATGGGAACGTTCTCTTATCTTCCTCCTACTCTTTCCTTTTGTGTTTTGTTGTCGGAAACTAATTTCTGATCCAGAAATGGTTGTAACTAATTAATTAATGAAAAATCCTGGGATATTTTGGTTCAAACATAAATTTGTAATTAAATAATGAGAAAACAAAAATCTCCTGGGAAATTTGATAGATACACGTAACATTCCCCCCAACTCAATTAGCTGTCATGTCATGTCATAGTTGTTGTTTGTCTCAGAAAACGACAGTAACTCCGTTGTAATTTTGCCATTATAGTACAAGTCAATCAACTAAGTACAAGATTTTTGATTCAAGAGAGGATAAATATTTGCAGTTGCATGGTAGTGGAAATATCAATACATTTAAAGTTAGTTTCTTGTGTTCGAAGACAATCCCATTCGAATTGGCGAATCTTTCCTTCTCCATAACTAACACAATAAACATATTCTCCCGAGCGAGGAGGCACTCCCCAGCATTACAAGATTGATTGCAAGTCAACAATAATAGTAGTAATAATAATAATAATAATAATAGTATCAATATCCGTAGAAGAATCAATTGAGAACCCAACCAAAACTTTTAGCCTAACAATGATATATGCGTGCAGTGCAGTGCAGTGCAGTGCAAACAAATGGGTGTTGTTTCCAGCTTCAATGATGCCCAAAATCCTTCAAATATAAACATTTTCCAAGATATACTGTTTTGCTTCTATGGTTGGTATGGCGGCGGCGGTCACAACAATCCAGCTTCGAACAGATTTCTCCTTCTCAATGTCTCATCTACCAGCTTGAACGTCTTCTTCACCAGCTTCTGATCCAATGCGGTGGTCCTGTATATCTTAAACACCCGGTCCACCCGATCTGGGGCTGTGCTCTGGAAATACAATTGCTCAAATTTCTTCTTCACGTACCTGAGTGCAAACATTATTCAAATATGTTGTCAAATAAAACTATTCCTTTCTTCACGGTAAAGGATTGGTGGTGGGATATAAATGCTTACTCGTACGCATGCTCAATCTCTTGTTTCCCTGTCGCAGCTGGCTGATAATCTTTGAACCATTCACATACATTCAGTGGCACCTACAATATGTAGAACATCAAATACCCATACCATTTCCAAACTTAGAACAATAGATGTATGTTATGGTTCTTGGTTCTCACTTTTAATACTTTCTTCTCAAATATATCGTACTTGTTTAAAAACAGCATGAAGGATGTTTTCTGCACAGGAGGAAATAACATTATTCAATACAGGAGCCCCAAGTACTTGAATTTAAATTGCAGACTTCATTGTCGTAAACATATATGAAAAAGGTGAGAGCAAACATATGTTAGATTTCAATGAATTATTTATTAAAAATAACTTGAGGCTGCATAACAAATGTGGGATAAAAAGAAAACCTCAAAACATGGTTGCCTCAGGACCCAGTCAAATAGTTCCTTCGTCTCCATCATTCTGTTCTTGTTTTCATCTTCAAAGAGTGTTTGATCATACCTGACACACAATTGTCAGGTCATGGATCTTTAGCTAAACCTAGTTATGATAACAGAAGCAATAATAGAGACAACAATTTGCTGCTGAGTCCAAAACAGAAACACAACCTGAGCTCCATTGTAGGCCACTGCAACTACGGTAGCGTTCGTATAATTTCATTTTTGAGTAAAATAAAAACAACTTACTATCCTAAAATTATAAAACTCAATTTTTTTCTTTCTTAAAAACACCTCCTGGGGGACTAGACTGAGCCCCTAGAAAAGAAAACAAAATTACAAGCATAGTTTCCCTTTCCTAGGAGTAACAAAACCCATACAGTCTTAAACCAAAATATCATACAAGATAGAATCCTCATCCTAGGAAGGGATAAAAAGAACATAGTTGGACAGCTGAATCCCAAAGTCAGCAAGCCAACTAGTTGCCCGATTCCCCTCTCGACAAGTGTGACTCACAAAGGCCCCCACCAAAAAAGCTCCATAACAAACCCGAGTCAAGTACGCTATAGAACAAAAGACTACAAAATTACTAGTCCCAGGACCAAAAGGAACAGCAAAGGCAAAAATAATAGCCCCACATTTAAACTAACTATACTAAACTAATTATATTGTTCGTTTATGTTTTTCTCTAAATTTATGGAAAGTACGATTTATATGATTATAGTGTTCGTATTCAACAAATTTAAATAATTTAAAGAGTATATTTTCAATTACAAATATGTCCTTAAAAAGCTTAAAGGAACACGATAATCATAATTTTAAAATAACTAACATATCCCAATTTCTTAGATATCTAATTAAAATTTGTTATACAAAAGTCACCTAAGATAACACTAGAAATTAAAGAAGCTTGGTGAACAAACTGGTCCCACAATGGCACTAAAGATATAATAAACAAATCAACATTTACAAGCAACTTCCCTGAAAGGACAAGCTCATAGTAAAAAACGTGACATTGATGTCATAATTAGTGAACAGAAGAAATCATGAACTTACTCGCTAATGGCAGCACAAAAGATCACAGCTGTAACACCTTCAAATAGATGAATCCATTTCCTTCTCTCATTTCTCTGGCCTCCAACATCAAATAGTCTATACACTTCACCACTTTTTTTGTTCTCTCCGACAGGGCTGCCAATATTACAACCAGCTAGAAGTTAATTGCATTACCATGTGCAATTGAGCAGACACAAGTAAGGCATACTCTCAATTGTAACCATAATTTTCTGTGGCTCTACTGAACATGCCAGATGTTTGAAATTCAATACAACTGAAAAAATTGAGAGTCAATTATGTGCTCTTTACTCATCTTCAAATGACAAGAATGATATCCCCAATGCAATATCATGATCAAAGAAAAACTCGGCCTAGGTGGAGAGAAAATACACAGAAATGGGCATATGTTACATTCATGATATGTCTAAACATAGAAATCGGATTAAAAGTGACGAATGGAGAAACATACATAATTGCATGTTTAAAAATCTACATACAAGCTTCAATAGAAATGCAAGTTTCTGAGGCAAAGGTTGGGTGGCATATCTCTGACACTAGCTACTAGTGACCAAATTATGCGAGTAGAACAGTAGACGCATTATTGATACCACTTCCAACATAACAACCGGTCAACAGCTAAGAATTGTTACTTTCTGGGTAAGAAACTGAGGACAAACATAATACTATTATAACTGGCTGTTGACTATGACAAAATTACAAGCCATGTTACACTCAAAACAGAATACTCACCTGAATTGAATTTCCACAACGCCAGTTGTGCGAACTCTTGCATAAAGAACATCCTCCTGCAATACCAAAATTATGTTTTAGATCTAGGGCATTCTTTGCTTGAATTTCAAGAAAATATTGGAGAATGAATGGAGAAGCTAAATTGTTTTTTTATTATGGACATCAACTATTGTACTAGGGACCTTCGCAATTTAGCAGTAAGGGTAGAAGAACGTTGACTACGATATTGGAAGTCATGCAGTTTGTCATGCAAAACACAAACAAACCAATCCAAATCTTATGACTGTGAATGTAGGTGTATAATGGAAATGAAAAGGGGGTCGGGATACTAAAACCCCTGTATTGTTAATAACTAATCACTAAACACATTCCTTTTAAAGGAAGAATCTATACTGCACATTAAAATCCTTTGTTTTTGTATCCCCGTATGACCTTTTCTCAAGTACTCAGCTCCAACACACAGCGAAGAAAGTTGAATACTTATCCAATATTTCTACAGAAATAAATAAATAAAATTTTGGCAACTATCTTGCAAAAATGACTAGTTGAGAGGGAAAGATATGCTCTGAAAATCTCTTCAAGAAAGAACCGGCATTTTTAATGATAAGATAGAGGCCCAAATGTTTCTTATTAAACATTATCTTCAGACATCCTAAAATCTAAATCCTAATCCAGAGAACCGTCGCTATCATTTGCTAGCCTTTTTCTTAGAATAAATAGGAAGTGACATAAAATATAGATACCTTTGTTGGGACATAATTTGTGTCAGACAATCTTTGCAAATTTTCCATAAAATAATTAGCACAGTCCGGGACTTGGAGTTCATTTCCTCGAACATACGTTTCCTACAAATACAAAGTGAAATAAATACAGGGACTACACCATTATAAGAAATATCAAATATTAAGCCAAAGAAGACAAAAGGAACTAATTCCAAACTAAGAGTGAAACACCATGCTTCGCATATAAGAAGCAACAATACCTGAATTGCAGCATCCTTCCACAGAGTCTCTATCTCCTGTGCAAGCTCTTTGGTGAGACGTGGATGATCCAACCTGCTTCCAATTTCTGATAGTTTCTCTCCAATGTCCTGAACAGAATGCAAAAGGTGCCATATTCTTTATTTAAGTGTCACACTCAAAAGAAAAAATTATTGCATCGAGACTAATGGAAGATGGAAAGAAAGGATCAAACCTTATTTTCACTGGACAAAACATACTTCGAGGAATCAGTTTCATTTTGAGCCAACTCCTTCGATCCGTCATGCAATATCTGATCAACCACATTGAGTATAAGTTTTATGTAAGCATTGCAACTCATTTCCTTTAGCACTTAACCAAGGTTACAACTCTCATATTCACAAAATCTTCTGATTTGTACTAAGAAAGTAGCTTGACACTAGATTCTCTTTATACCATGCATAAAGGGAAATAACCAACACACCCTTTCAAGTATTGCATACTTTTATTGTCTGATACACATTGGCATGGATGACTGAAATATAGCTCTTTAGCTCTGCCTCATCAAAGCCAGTTTGAAACAAGAGTTTTATCTGCACACCAATAATATAACTATCAGCTTTAGTAAAAATGGCACACTGCCACACTTTGATAGTGCCTAATACAATGTCTTGCCTGCTTGAAGATTGTCGACTTCCCAGACTCTCCGGCACCTAAACGTCAGGAAAAATAATAAAAGTCATTTCAGAGAAACTGAAATAACAAATGAAAAAGTAAGGGAAAGCAAGTGATGACAGAGTAGACATGTCGACCCTCCTCCCTATCAATTAGGAAGGGGAAAAATAGTAGAGGTGATCACAGTTCTAAGAAACACAGTTTTAATTGCAAGTACCGAGCAGTAGAAGTTTCTGAATATGCTTTTCAGCCTTTGTTTCTTGCTCGATTCGTCTTTCGATTTCCGCAGCCTGGGAACACACATGTGACTATCAATTAGAGGGCAAGTTACCATCTAGAATGAGAAATCATAAAGCTCCAAGGTGAAAGGAAGAAGAAAATGTGCAGAGTGCTCCAAGTAGCAGCCAGTAAAAGGGTTACCTGTGCATTCTCCTCAGAATTGGCTTCGTTGTATCGGCGATGTCTGCTGCAGAGTAAGCCCATATTTTCTAATACCATGTACAGCATAGACAATGGACCAGTTAAGCTTCACCAGGTGTCAGATGAGACTTCAATTCCCTCCAACAAAGTTAACTCATACTACATCTAAGTCAATCTAACCATGAATCTGCAATAACATTAGGGGGCTGTTAAGAAGATTTGGAACTCCCTCAAAAATTAACATTTATACCGACTAACAAGAACCCTCAGCCAATAAACTTGAATTGTATGATGAGTTTCTGTTTCCTAATTCAACTTGTTCTCATTTCATGAAAATGAGATTCAACCAAGTCCAGTAGATTTATTAGTTAACTAATTCAACCCGTTCACATTTCATGAAAATGAGATTCAACTAAGTCCAATAGAGTCAACTAATTCAACTTGTTCCCATTTCATGAAAATGAGATTCAACCAAGTCCCATAGAGTTAACTAATTCAACTTGTGCCCATCTCATGTTAATGAGATTCAACAAGTCCAATAGAGCATTTGTCAGCAAAACATGAGTTACCCGATATAGCTTGAAGCCAACATATCTGAGCTATTAAGTATTGATGTATATTACTTTGGATGATCTAAAGGCATCAATCTCCCAAAATGCTAAACCCACCAAACAATCCATAAAATGAAAATACTGAGCTTGCTTAAAGCCTCTAGACAGATTGCATCAAAACTACCCATTGCAGAAGCCTATTAGAGGTGTGTCAGCTAAAAATTTAATTACCATAGCTCCACACCAACCCACGGGAAATTCAGCCAAAACTTAACTTCTAGATACAATTAATGAACATAGCCCATATCTGTATTTGGAATTTATGCAAACAATTAATACACCCGGCAGTATTGTAGTCCCTTTGGCCTTGACCATTTCCTATAATTCAATAATAATTTCCCGATGCTTCACTAACTACCACTAAAATCCAAAATCAACTTGAGCCCTAAAGCATTTCAGTTCCCGTACCTTAGCTTCACAGCGCACTAAACTCTAAAGCTACCAAATTCCTAACCCACCACTTGATCCCAAATCCCAATGTAACATCCCCAAACTAACAAAAAATTCAAAAAGCAAACCAAAGGAAAATCAAAAATCAAAAGCAAACCCAGAAATCAATACACCCGACTATCATAAACCCATGAAGAGCAGCTCTTGATCTGCATCAATTACAGAGATCTCCCGCACCAGAATTTCACAGAGGCAAATCAAGGAAAAAGATCTAGAAAAAAAAAACGATGGGAAGTGCTGCAGAGAAAGGGAAAAGGAAAGTTACCTGGGTAATCTGAGCTGTGAAGATGGTGGTGGTGAAGCAGCTAGATTTGGAGTATTATTAGCTGAAAGAATGTGGTTTAAAAAAAGAAAGAGGGAGTGTTTAGTGTGGATATATATAAAAAATAAAGAGATTTTATAAAGAAAGAATATGCATAGATAAAGATGTGATCAAACATAAAAATGTATTGTTTTTGAGTGTGTTTGGGTGAGCTGTGAATTGGGAGAGAGAGAGAGCTAAATCTGGAAGGAGGGAAAGAAAGAGCGCCGAAAGCTGCAAAGGCTTCTTCTGGTGTGGTCTGGTCTGTGAGTGTGTCTACGGTCAAAGTTAAGAAGATGGACCGGAATTATAATATTGTTAAATTAAAATATCTTTTGTTTTATTGCAAGTATATAATTATATACTATTTCTTGGGAAAAAACACACTACTGCGTCACTACTACCACTATACGGACTGCACTGCACTCGCTGCGCTGGTCATGGATGGTGCTCTTCTCTGCTGTGCTGTGCTGCTCTCTACTTTTCTTTTCTCAGTCAAATATCTCTTACACATAAATTATGCATTGCCCTGTGTCAAATAAGATAAACTTAACCTATAATTTTTTGGATTAAATGGTTTTGACTACCTTTGACTGTCACGTTTTTATTTTATTTACCTCCTATTTTGGATTTTGTTTGTAAACTATTGTTATTATTATTTAGGAAAAATTACAGATGGGTGTCTTTTTTTGAAAGTCAGTTGCACTAAGATGCTCTTAAGATGACAAACGTACTTTAAGGTACCCTTAACTTTCATTTTCGTGAATTTTTCGTTAAAATGGACGGAATCTGTAGATCTCGCCACATCTGTTTCATTGTTTCTCTTTGCAAGCCTCGCCGGATTGTCATGTCCGAAAAAAATC
>JAYMTK010001635.1:0-15790 GCA_036897405.1 Pelargonium myrrhifolium | reverse complement strand
TTTTCAAAACTTTTGTTCTTTTACTTGCTTTATTCTATTTTATCGTGTTTTCAAAATCTGTCCATTTTTTAAATCCTTTTGTTTTACTAAACTTTATCTCTTGTTAAATTGTGGTTTTCGCAAATCCTTGTTTTCCTAAATCATGTTTTCTTAATCTTGTTCTTTAAATCTTATTTTGTAAAACTTGTTTCCTAAAACTCGTTTTGACGTGTCTTGGTTTTCGTTTCTTGGGTTCGTTTATTTGCTTACTTTGCTAATATATAATTCGATATATTGCATATGTGTTTTGGAGAATTCGGAATCCTCACTTTGTTCATAATTCACTAAACCGTAAACTTGGAATTAAAAAACCCGTTTTGTGCCTAATTTGGACATTGTGTGTTCGCCCCTAATAATATAAAGACAACATATGCTATATGTATCAAATATTGTAAAATCAAAAAAATACTTGTACATGACACATCAATAATTTTATTGATGACTTGATTGAATAACAATACGTCACGTGTACAATATATCTTATAAACCGGACGTTTCACACTAAAAATTCATGGAAAATGATAGTATCATATATGTCAATATGATATTTGTTAAAACTTAATATTAAATTATATAATTATAAAATTTATATCTACCACGGTTTCTGTTCATTTTCCATCATGAACGGGATGCGCGGAAGGTGGTCAACGGGGGTCCATGGTCCTACAATTTTAACTCGTTGGTGTTGAGGTTGTTGCAGCCGGGGGAGAATTCGGCAACAGTGGAGGTTAATAGGTTGACCTTGTGGGTGAGGGTTCTCGGGATCCCCTATGAGTGTGGGACGGGGAGGGTGTGTGAAGGGATCAGTTCGTTCCTTGGGAAGTTTTTGGAGTGGGATGGAAAGGGAGGGCCGGGGTACTCCTGGATTAGGGTGAAGCTGGATGTCTGGAAGCCGATAAAGCAAAAATTGAAGATAAAAGCAGGAGGAGGGAGATGCTATGAAGTGGACTTTAGGTACGAGAAACTACCTCATTTCTGCTTTGTTTTTGCTGTTATGGGGCATAGTGAGCATGAGTGTAAAGTCGCATATGCGCTGGGGGAGGAGGTCAAGGAGAAGCCATATGGTACCTACCTGCGTGCCCAGACAGGGAAAGGGCCACTGGTCAAACCGAACAGGTGGATGAGGGGAGAGGGTTGGAAGTCTTTGGTGTAGGCATCTGGCGACAATTCGAAGATGCAAACAGACTCGACTTCAGAAGGGGAATCAGAGGATTCCTTGAATACCATATTCCCGGCCAAACGGCGCCGACCAGTGGGAGCAGAGGATGGGCGGTCAGGGGCCATTTCTGAGGGGGGTGGAGACGGACCGCCAAAAAATGGGGCTGAGACTGTCAAGGAGGGGCTGGACGGGGCGCGAGCTTGAATGGGGACCGGTTGGAGCGGGGTGAGGGGTGTGCAATTTCTCTTTTTTCTGTTTTAGGTAGTATTTGGTCGCTTGTTTCTTGTGTTTTGGTTGTTTGTCGGATTCATTTGTCAGTTTATTTGTTAGTTCTATTTTTTGGTTTTTGGTATGCTCGGTTGGAGGGGCAACCGGGGCGGGTTCCCGGCTCAAGGCTCGGAATTCGTCGGAATAAAATTAGTTTTAAGGGATGAACGTTCGAGAGTTAGGTATCTCTCTTCCCAAGGGCTAACAGCTGGTAGGGTCTCTATCGGGCTGCACTGGTCCAAGTTATGTAGTACTTACTGTTTAGGTTTGTATTATGTATCAGAGAAATCTACCCTTACGACTTAATAAAATTATCGCTTGAATTTTCAAAAAAAAAAAAAAGCGACAATTGCTTTAATACATCAAAATTTGTGCAGAGATATATTACATTTTCCTTTTATTTACCAGTATTTTTCCCCAAAATTATGCGAGACTTTCTTTATCCATAACAAACTTTTGTTTTAGTTTAAAAAAAAAAAATCCTCGGGTTGTTTGAAATTCGAAATCCGGAAAATAGTCTGGAAATATTGACTACATTTCCAAAAATAAGCATCTACAGACAAACCCTATGAATGATGTTCTGTTTCTCTCCCTCCACGTAACGTAAGGGGGCATTTTGGTATATATCCATAGAAATTTAAGACAATTTTAGTACCGTACACTTGCGGCTCACCTACCGCCAAAAAGAAAAACCCCAAATTTTGAGACCCTAAGGTAAGGTAAGGTAAGGTAAGGTAAGGTAAGGTCTCCCAAATTTCTTCGTCAATAGGAATGAATGATTGCAATTCACGTGCGTGACTCCTTCAATCTCGCTCTGCGCTCTGCTCCGCCTCTCTTCCTCTATTTAGTCCCTTCAAAAAGGTTTTTAGGGTTTCGATTCTCATTACAGGCAGACCCACTTTCGCTCCTTGGCCCGGCATGTCTAACAGGTCATTCCTCGATCCCTCCTCTCTTTTTTCGTTTTATTGACCGATTCAGGTTTCATCATCAATTTTGATCCAACTTATTGTTTCTCGCTCTGGCTATGTTTCGATTTTGGATGATTGTTCAGCTGTCTTATAAAATCTGGGCTTCCTGTTCTTTCATAGGTATCGTGTCTGATGACTCGTTTTCTCTGAAATAGAGAGCTTGCCTTATTGATATTCAGAAGATGAATATTGGGTATTTGATTAAAAACACAATTGATTTCAACCTGAAACTATTAGTTATGCTATTAGGCTGTTTTTGGTTGTCAATTTGCAGTAGGGAACATTTTTTTTTGATTAAATAATTATTAATTTACCTGAAGTGTTATTCTTCCCTTATACACAAAGAAAAATATTTTTTTTTCTCACTGCCCAACAATTTTTCTCAAGGCAAGAGATAAACTGAAAGTAAAGGTGGAAAGGAGACAAAAGTTGATTATGTTTATAGTTTTTCTTCATTCATGAGTTGTTTGCTTACTGTCAACATTAGCACATTTGGATTTGTGTTGTCATCGCAATGTGTTGGAATGGCTGGCCTGGTGTCATATGTAATAAGCAACTTAATATATATATATATATATATATGTATATATATTTATATTTACTTCTGTATTTACACCTCTCTCTATTAATGAGACATCCCTTCGCGGGAATTTATTACATCTGTAGAATGGGGGAAAGGAATGCGATTGTTTCTGGATGCGTCTTAAAGTTCATTCTGATGCATACAATCATAGGATGGGTTTTTATCTGTTATTATGGATTGGGGCATAAATACAATTGTTTGAATACATTATCGTTTTGCTTATCCAATCTCTTGGTAGAGAGTTAATGTAGTTCTTACCATGTTCATTTTTGCATGATTCCAGGATTCTTTGCAAGTTTTTTGCACATGGGGCTTGCCTGAAAGGGGAGCATTGTGAGTTTGCACATGATTGGAAGAACCCGTCAAATAATGTGAAGTCTCTAATTCCGCCCCATCATTTGCTTGCCAGTTAGCTTATTATTGCTAGATCGGGTTTTTTAATTCACTGTTACTTTGTGCCTATTTTCTCAATTGCAGGTATGCACCTTCTATCAAAAAGGAGCGTGCTCGTACGGAAGTCGATGCAGATATGAACATGTGAGACATGGTCGACCACAACCGTCTGCTTCGTCTTCGTCGTCCAATTCTCGCCAATCTGTGGCATCTGAATCTGTTTCTTTAGCTCATACAACTAGAATTGTATCAAGTGGGTTACTTCCTCTTCCAAGTCCTCCAGCAGAGCTTTCCGCATCAAGTAAACCTTTCTTCCCTCCTGCCAAACAGTCATGGAAGTTAGAGTCTGGACATCATGATATTGTAGATGATGGTGATATTTTTGAGCCGAGGAGTAATAGGCCTGCCGACATCTCTATCTGTTCCTTTGCTGCTGCTGGGGCTTGTCCACGTGGGGATCAATGTCCTCATGTTCATGGGGACTTATGTCCCACTTGTGGGAAGCAATGCTTGCATCCTTTTAGAGCGGATGAAAGAGAGGAGCATCTTAAATCATGTGAGAAAAAGCAAAAGCAGCTTGAGGCATTAAAAGATAGTCAGGAGATAGAGTGTAGTGTGTGCCTGGACCGTGTACTTTCAAAGCCTACAGCAGCTGAACGAAAGTTTGGTTTGCTATCTGAATGTGATCATCCATTCTGTATATCATGTATCAGGAATTGGCGCAGTAGCTCCCCAACGTCTGGAATGGATGTTAATACTGCACTCAGGGCATGCCCAATATGTCGCAAGGTGTCATACTTTGTGATTCCAAGTGTCATTTGGTATTCATCGAAAGAGGAGAAGCAGGAAATAGTTGACAACTATAAGACAAAACTCAGGTAATTTTTGGAATCTAAAACAACCTTCTCAGACTTGTATGTGGTTGTACATGGGTCCTCCAACTGCGTTTGTTGCGGATGTCTTCTATGAGTTGTAGTTGTTGATGCTTGGTTTGAGAGATCATTTGCTTTTTATAATTTCATGCTGTCAATTCAAAAATAGAAGTTAGAAAGCCTAGTTAGTGTTTATTAGTTTTTTTATTTTATTTGTCTAATAATAAGTTTTTTTCTTCTTGACGCAGGTCCATTGACTGCAAGCACTTCGATTTTGGGAATGGCAATTGCCCATTTGGGACTAGTTGTTTTTACAAGGTAATACAGTTTTAGCCAATATTCTTTCTTCTCGGATGCTTAAAAACTCGAAGATTCTCTTCTCTTTTTCTTGGTTTATATATCTCTTGCTTGATTAGAAGTTGACTCCTAAGTGCGTTCATATCTTAAATTTTGTGCGTTTTGCTTTCCTATTGTACATTGAGATCATTGACAAGTTGCTTGCATGGATTTGAAATGTCTGTACATTACTACAGTTATAGTCGTACCTCATCTTTTATTTATTTGTTAGTGCTCTTTTTCTAGACGTACTCTCATGCCATTTTATTTATTTGTTTTTTGAACTATGATTTATGCATCTCTATCATTCTCTTAAATATTTACTTGTGGACCCTAGGTCTGGACTCAGTATTAAAATCACAATTATTGACTAATCAAGTAATCATGAGCCTAAGATCGTACAAATCATTTAGGATACTGTCCTCCAACTTGACTAGTCTTCCAAACAGTTGTAACTATAGTATGTTAAAGCACATGCATGTCTATGATTTTAATATATATGTAGTTCCAAGAATTTGCTTTCCCAGTGCATCCCTGTTGATTGTATTGGAATCCATGCAAGGTTGTCAGGGACTTGTAATACTCAAGACAAATAAGTTAAAAAATTCTATTTCCATGGCTGTGATATGAAACTGTCCTTTCTTTCAATAGACTTTTTTAATACTTAGTTGTCATATTGCTGCAAAGCCCTCCACTCCAACCCTCACTTAGTTGTTTGGTGTCATTGTAATCTGTCTTTTTAAAGAAAGGACAGTCCTATATTTTCTTATTGGTTCCAATCAGATAACACCAGACCAACTATCAAGTATCATTCCAAGGTCCGATCCTTAACAATCTCTTTCCCTTTTCATCCCAAGATCTCATTAGGAATTTCCGATGCCAGTATTTACTCCCTTGTTTTCCTTGGCCTTATCTTAGTATTTGTAATAATCAAGAACTATAAGTGTAGTGTGTAAGTTTACTATTTCATGTAACAGTCAGTTGCATTTAGTGATGCTTTAGTAGATGCTATTAGCATAATAGCTTCTAAATCAGTCGTCAGAGTTGTGAACCTTAAAATTTGTCAGTTACTTTCGTCACGGAGAGCATACGTTTATGACTCCTTTAATGGATACCATGTTTGTTGTGTTCCAGCACACTGTCAAGCCTGGCTCCTATGCTTGGATTCATCACAGATCACCTCCAAGTAGGCGTCCTCAACGCCGCCCTAATTTTCGAGATATGGATGCTTTACTTGGTATGATTGACTTGTACATGTTTGAGAGCCTTATTGAAGAAAATGAAGAAGATCCGGACTTTTTCGATCCTGAAGATTTTTATGATGATGATGATGATTTAACACCTGAGGAGTCCGCTTTTTTATTTTCACAGTTGGGGTTTGAGACTGATTATTCAAGTGATGAGGAGATTTAGAGCACTTCTGCTCCTAGTTTGGCTAGCTCTTACCTTTCTAGTATCTATTACTCTAGAAATGTGAACATTGATGCTGTTTTGGCTGTGTGAAAATTTTGGTTCTATAAAAGCTTTGTAGGTCACATACATTTTTACCATATATATTAACCTTATGTCAGTGTGTTCTTGATTACAATCAAGATGCAAGTGCATTTACTCAGACTAGGCTGGTGTTTATTTTTCATTGTATGTCTGTTGATATGAAATAGATAAGTTTTAATCGTCTTCTATCTTATGGATGTCTTTTGTTTAAATTATTTGTTATGGTGATGATCTATTGGTGGTGGTTGAGGCATTTGTACTTGTCCATTGTTCTTTTCATCTTTTTGTCAGATGTGGTTTCTAGCTTCAAGACTTAATTATGTTAGCTAGAGTTGCAAGTTCTAGTGTAAGATGCTATGAGTTTTTGCAAGTGCTGGCTGTAATAAGATACAAATATCTCATTCTGAAACTTAAGTGGTACTCAAACTTCAATTATGTCACATAATAGCTGTTGATGCTGCTTGTCTGTGACTCTGTTGGGTTTGCACTGTTTGCATTAGAAGCCTCATACAGTTTGTGTATCTGGATATTCTATGTTTTCAGCATGCGTACCGAGATGGACGTCTTGAAGAAGTAGATCTGCGTCATCTTGGGTCTGAAGATGGACAGACAGTGATTGCTAAGGATATTAGGTTTTTTGTTGCGCCTTTTCAATTGAAGAATTAATTGCCAATTATTGATTCTATTTTTTGGTTTATACTAGTTCACTTACCAAATATAGGTTATTTTCAGGCTTTCTGATTTCCTCGGTAACTTGCATATAAGGTGAAACAGTGCTGTTGAAATGCTAATGTAAGTCTCTAGTTTCAGTTGTTTTGTTTTTCTCAATTCTCTTTATTTATTATATTGTAGGTTAGAACTGATCTCTGCTTTTAAGGTACGGCAGTATTACTTCCAATTATAGGTCATTTAGGTGGTTCTCGATCATGTATGGTGCAACCTCTCTAGGTCTTTAATCTTGCATATTGGCATCTTGACCTCATGATATTGTATATCATTATGGGGCTGGCATTCACTATTTGTCCCTCTGGAGTAGCTAGCTGGTACTGATTGTTATTTTATTTTTTTGGTCTGAAATTGAAGCCCAATGGTCAGTGCACAGTAGAGGGTAGCTTTTCTCTTTTCCCATCTCACCTTTATGGGATTCGAACCCACAACCACTCTTGCAGAAGTGTGAGACTTGAACCATTGGGATATTTCCGTGGGGATAGTACTGGTGACTATCAATGTGTCAATACTCGATAGCAAGGTTATAGTTTCCAGTAAAGTGTCAAAGATTCCTTGTTTATTACCTGGAATTCACTATTCCTACATGTAGGAATTTAGAAGCTCAAGTTGAGTAATGTCACATTCTTCCTTTCGTGTAAGTTGTGATACTCCGGCATCTAAATGCTTGGGAAATATCTTACTTACATGTCTCTAGACCTCCAATGAATTCTTTTTCTGTCTTGGATAGGTTTGATCAAGGTGTCATTTTGTTGGATAATAGTGACCCTGAAACAACTTTTTGATGGTGTGTAGTGCAGATTTGTTGCTGTTGAGAGTGGGGACTGAACCCTTGGATTGTGAAGGCCCTTGGGGTTTGATAAAATAAATATATTTCGTAGAATGGATTGATTCAAGGGTTTTGCCAACAACTGTATGTTTGCCAACTATATAATGGATGTTTTTGCCTGCCGAATAACGGGTGGGGTGAGGAAAGGGCGATGGATCGATCTATTATCTTCCCCATCACCGAGGAGTAAATATGTTGTTATGTTTTGTCTGCCTGCCTGCCCGCCCGCCCTGACCTCACCCAATATTGGCAAACTCAACTGTTTGTAAAACATCGATTTTGGAGGTTGTATATGAATCATTCATGTTACTACTTTGTCATTTCATTTCACTGTTAATGTGAATCACATCAATATAAATGCTTGCTTGCTTGCTTTTGCTTCCTAGTTTTCACATACAATGCCATCTTGTTTTGTTTCACTTTCACTCTTTTCTACCATAAACTGGAGAATCTTCTGAGATAAAAGAATATGCTTCAAACGGTTCTTCAATTTATTGCCATCTTGTTTCATTTGTCATTTTGCAATAAATTTAACATCATGACTTACAAAATGTGTGTACAAAAATTTCAAATTGTGGAAACATACGAAGATAAATTAAACAGTTAAATGCCAAGAGTTCCCTACAAATAGCCTAGAAATGACGAGCTCAACTTCAATTTTCCTTGACTATTAACTAAGCAGACATAAAGTAGGGTTTGGAGCAATTGACAAATAGAAAAAATGGATAATGGAAAAGAAAAGTATACGAGGAGAGATTAAAGTACCTGCATTTCGTATTCACAAACAAGAACAAAATGATAAAGCGAAACAGATAGGTATGTGTTAAGAATTTGAGAAATTGAGAAAAGAGAGAAACATAGTTGGCAGAATAATTCTTTGATATTGATTTATTAGAGTAGATACAATATATATACATAAGATTAACCTTTCTTACAAATTTTAGAGTATAAAGATAAAAATATGGCTAAAAATGACCATATCACCTATTATTTCTAAATTACTAATTTACCTACTCTAACAATTATCTCTCATTTCCACATAATTTAACACACCCTTAAGCTGGTGAATAAATGCTTTCCATTCCCGGCTTGGGTACAATAGTATGAAAATGAAAAATGTGCAATCCATTGGTAAGAACATCGACTAATTGCTTGTGATTGGACACATAAGGTGTACAAATCAACCCACTTTCGAGCTTTTCTGTGATGAAGTGTCTGTCAATTTCGATGTGCTTTGTTTGATCGTGCTTATCACAGTACAATCTCATAGGGCCATCCCACTTAATCCTCAAATCGGTGAGGATAATCTTCACCCAAAGTAATACGCACACACCTTGAGGCGTTGCCGAAATTCTTCCCCGCACTTGATCGAGCCACCACGCCTTATTTCTTACTTCTCTAAGTTATAAGATTTCCTCTAATAAAGGTGCAATACCCTGAAGTCGATCTTCTGTCGACAATAGACCCCACATAATCAACAGTAGTGTATTCATCAATCATCAAACCACCATTTCCCTTTAACAAAATACTCATCTATGGAGTTCCCTTGAGATAATGAAAGACTTTGTGTGCTGCTTGTAAATGAACTTACTTCAACTGTGAACTAGCTAATCAAACTAACAACAAATCTTATATCTGGACATGCATGAAACAAGTAAATGAATCTTCCTACCAGTCAATTGTAGGATTCTCTATCTACTTTGACATCCTCCTCTGCGTTTCCAAGCCTAAGATTCGAATCAATTGGAGTGGTCACCGGTTTGCATGTAGTCTTGCTCGTTTCACTAACAAGATTTGTTACGTACTTCTACTGTGAGATAAACATGTTCTTCTTGAAATGTGCCACTTTGATTCCAAGAAAATACTTTAGCTTTCTCAATGTCTTGATCTCAAACTCCTTTGTTTAGCGTCGACTTGAAATATGTGCCTCTTCTCTATCGTCCCCTGTCATGATTATGTCATTCACATATACATGAAGAGCTGTAATTCCTCATGAAGATGAGTGTTTGATAAATTTCATGTGATATCTTTCGCTTTGTTTGTAGGCCATCGCTACCATGACTCTCGTGAATCTTCTATACCACGCTTCAGGTGATTGTATGAGAGTATACAATGCCTTCAATCTACATGTACTGTTTGAAGCCAAATTGTTTCCATATTCTGGTGGAATTTTCATGTAAATCTCTTCTTCTATTTCTCCGTGTAGGAATGCATTCTTGACATCAAATTGTTGCAACTCCCATTCATGATTGGCTGCTAGTGATAACAATATTCTAACTGTGTTCATTTTAGCAATTGGAGAAAGGGTCTCGAGATAATCAATCTCATAGGTTTATGTGTACCCCTTTTCTTCCAATCAGGCGTTGTATCTCTCAATTGACCCATTTGCTCTGTAATTCACCTATCTACCCACTTACATTCCATTGGCCTCTTTTCGACAGACAACTTCACTAATTTCATGTCTTGTTCTTTTCCAAAGCCCCCATCTCTATATTCATACCTTGTTTCCATTTTTCATCGGACAAAACCTCAGATAAGGTGGAAGGAATTGTGATGGTATTTAGGCTTACAAGAGAGACTCTATGGGATGGTGAAAGATATTTAACTGGCACGAAAATGTTACATGGGGTATAATGGTCTTTTTGTACATTATCTGGTTCTTTTTGTGATGGCAATTGGCCGGTTATGGTCATCATTTTCAACTTGCATTTCATTTTCAACATGCCTTTTATTTTCATTTAGTAAAAGAGGGCTAGAAGTTGTTATCTTATTCAAAGAACTCGAGTTGGACTCTTGGACTTGCACGGGTACAAGGAAAAACTTTTTTTTTTTTTTTTTCTTGTAAACACATTTACTTTTCCAAATCTAACATCTCAAGGGGCATAATCGGGAGTTTGGTCTTCATTGGAATCATTGGGTGAATTTTCTTGTATATTGTCAGGTTCAAGTGCAACTAGAAACAAAGGTGTCGATAGTGGTTCAACACTTGTTGGAATCAGATCTAGATCAAAAGGACTATCCTTCTTATCTTCATTGACTGAACTCCCCTTGAAGAGAAGGAACAATGTAAAATGACTATTTTCATTAAATGTAACATTTGATGGAACATGAAACCTTAAAGATTAAGGGTGATAACACTTGTACCCTTTTTGAGTTGAGAAATGACCAAGAAAAACACATTTCAAGGCACGAGGATCTAATTTTCCTTTATTATGACTATGAATATGGACATACGACACACACCAAAAAATTCTTGATACAAGGTTGTTTATGGTGTTTAGATTTAGATAAAACTTAGAGAGAACATCCATGGGACTCTTTAAATCCAAAACACTAGAAGGCAACCTATTAATGAGATGTCTTGTTATAAGCAGTCTTAAACATGTTGTTATGAAATAACATGGCTCGGGTCTTTTCTAGTAGGTGGCCATTTTTTCTCTATGTTACCTCATTTTGTTGTGGTGTATTCACACAAGATGATTCATGAATTATTCTTTCCTTTTGGAAGAATAGAGAAAAATGTTGGTTGAAATAATCCCTGATATTATTAGTTCTAATCCTTTTGATACTCACTCCAAATTGATTTTTGATCATAGAACAGAAATTTAGAAATATTGTACTAACATCAGATTTAAGTTGTGTTTGAGTAGAAAAAGCTACGTGACCCAGGTACAATCATCAATAAAGAAGGCAAACCACCTTGCCTCATAAGACTATTAACAAGTGAGGCTCCCCAAATATCACTATAAAAGAGATAAAACGAAATAGAACTTTTTGTATTACTAATAGGAAAAGGTACACGTTTGTGTTTAGAAAGTCCACACACCTCACAATGAAAACTCTTGGCATTGACTTTTGCAAAAAGAGTTGGAAACATGAGTTTAACAATCCTAAACCACGGGTGTCCTAGTCGGTGATAGTGTAGCAAAATCTTTTCTTTGTCGAATGCAACAAGTTCAAATATGAAGGAGTAAGGTAGTTTTCCCTTGGCTACGTCATATTGGCACGATGTTTCAAGTTAGTAGAGGCCATCCCGTTCCTTAGCACTTCCAATCGTCCTCCCCGAGACACTGTCCTGAAATACACAATGGTCAGTGTGAAAATCTACGTGGCAACCCAAATCTCGAGTTAGCTTATGTATGGAGACAAGATTAGTAAACGATTTAGGGACATGAATGACGTTCTCTAGAGTTGATGTTAGGCTTATTTTGACATCTCCTATTCCAGTTACAGATTTCAGTGACCCGTCGATTGTGGCTATTTTCCTACTACTTAGGCATGGTGTGTAGGTTGAACACTACTTGGATAGATGAGTCGTATGATCGGATGCTCTTGAGTCCATGACTCAAAAGTTGGCAAAGATGGCATATAAGGCAAAGGTTGTCCACGATGCATTTAATCCAACAAATAATGGAACCTCACATGAACATACCAAAAATAGGTACTTAATGATTTTTCAAGATCGCTGATAAGAGCTCTCACTTTTTCGATCTCTTCTTTGTTCAAGTCGTTCGACGTTTGTAGTTGTAGAGTCAGATCTTGTTTGTGTTGCTGCAACGACATTGGCTTGACTAGTTTTTCAAGAATTGGCCTCCTTTCAGACCTCATTCTCGACTAGGAGGCTTCCTATAGAGTTTGCAACATCTATCACGAGTATGACGGGGCTTCTTGTAGTGAGTACACTACAATTCATCTCGATTTTGCGCCTTTGGTTGGTCATTTCTTCTAGCTTCCAGGGTTATCCATTTCTCCGGTCTGGCAACTAAAGTGTTAGTATTAGTTGCCACCGTCGTTGAACTATTTTTGTTGTTATGTGACACTAGTATGAGTCCTCTTCTGATCTCATCTCCTCGGATGAGTGCTACCACTTCATAGAACTCGGAACCTCCTCCTTGCAAGAATTTGGACTCTAACTTGGTCAAATTCTGGATTGATTCCAACAAGGAATTCGTAGACTCTATCATGCTCAATTTACTCTTTATAACTATATCAGAACACTTAGCGTTAACGATCCTATGATGATCAAGCTCCTGCCATAAAGACTTCAACTGATTGGCAGATTCAGTGACAAACATACCCCCTTGCTTTTTTTGTCATTGACTTTACTTTGATATCATAAATTTGGGTAGCGTCTTTAGTCTTGTAGTAGATTTGTTAAATAGTCTCCAAAACATCTTTGTCATAGCCAAGAACGTGTATGTATCACTTATCTCCTGTGTCATAGAGTTCCATAGCCAATCCATAATCATGGAGTCATCTTCATTCCACGTTTTGAAACACTGATCTTCTAGTTTTGGTCCCGTGCCCGTGATGTGGTTGATCTTTCATTTTTTTTTATTGTAGAATCATACTAACAACTTTCTGTGCTATCTCTTTTTGTTATCGCATTTTTCTTCTTCTTCTTTGGTGTTTGTACTTTATTCTCCTCTTGGGAATCAACGAAAGTACTCATCGCATAGTTTTTGTGCTCTCTCAATGAAAGTGAGGGCACTTTTCATAGAAGAAAATAGCAACTATGAAGGCTAAAAACACCCTGAAATCAAGTAATGAAGGCTGAATGAAATGTGGGATGTACACTCAAAGAAGGTCATCAACTATGAATCAAGTAATGAAGGCTTAATTTCTACGCTATTTGTGGGGGAAACCCTTGGTATTTAACTTTTTTTATTTATTTTCCTATGTTTCCACAACTTGAAACTTTTTAAACATATTTTGTAAGTCATGGTGTTAAATTAAATGACATAAATATTTACTCTCGCTAATTCACTCCATCTCCAATCCTAAATCTAACCCTCACTCCTAATACTTGTAACTTTGCCATCTCAAATTTACTTATAACTTTGGTGGTCTAAGCTCGCTCAAGAAACGTCGTGGAGCATGAAAAAGGATCCCGATGTTTTAGATCCAAACAACAACAAAAAGTACTTGCCACAATGGATGTACGATGAAGTTGAGAAAGGAGAAGATTTGGGAATTCAAGTGGGAAAGGAAGGAAAGAGTGAAGAAACTAACAAATGTGGGTATTTGGTGCATACAATGGTATCCAGTTAAGGAGGCTAATGCAATTGTTCTTTAAGATTGGTTATTCAACCAAGTGAATCATGTAAAAGACATTCTCATTTCATGCATCATTGTACATCAGAATCTCATAACAGCTAGTTAATCTGTTTCACAATTGCAATGTAGAGGCTTGCTTGTAGTGAATCAACCAAACTCAGTTCATAAAGAGTAATTCAAATATGAGAAATCATAAATACCTTATTCTGTGCTGCAGCTGACACTCGTTAGCATTACCATCAAACTAATTTTCATAATTAAAAAAAAAGTCAGATCAAACATGTAAGCTCATTAACTAAATCAAAAGTCCAGATGGTCTAGAGAACATATTTTAGTGGATGAGGAAACAATCTTGGTACCAAGTATCCATTATGATTATGTTTCTCATAAGCAAGTAACTAACATAGAGACGAAACCAGATTCACTAAATAGTTGCACTTCAATCATCTTCTCTTTCAGGGGGGAGACCACAAGGTAAAAGCATTTTCTGCACAGTAATTCAGAGATAAAAATGCATTCAGTTTAATGTTAAACACGACAAGTGATGTAGGACAATGCGAGAATAGAGAGTAGATAGAAAAGAATAAGAAAATATAGAATTCAAAGGAAATTGGAGAATTTATAGACAAATAGGAGAAGAAGAAGAAAATCACAAATCACAAATCACAAATCACAAATCACAAATCACAAATCACAAATCACAAATCACAAATCACAAATCACAATGAAGTCTGAATTTTCAATATCATCCAATGTACCTTAAAACTAACCATACTATACTATTTATACAACACAAAACCAACCCATAACTAAATCTCATTCTAAAAACAGTTAGGTAACTACTCTAGAATAATAATAGAAACAAATACTAAATAATATTTGTTGTCCCTAATCATTCACTCTCGGCGGAAAAGAACTCGACTCAGGTGAGTATTATGACCAAGAAAAACTCGAGAGATGTGTCGAAACATAGCAATGCTGATATTTTTTTTTATTGCCCGGATCAAAGCAGAACAGAAGTGATAGAACTGCAGAAACAGATTTGGTCGGATTTTCAGTGGCTGGTGATGCTATGTCTCTAGTCAGCAAACTATGTGATGTACTTTAGACTAATTTCTTAAGACTCATAGGATAAGTAAACAAACTAGGATTACCATGTCACTCAACTCAAAAAAATCATATTCAACTACACGAAGCCCGGCTAAGGCGTAACTCAACATTTTTCCTTCCAATTGCTCAATAAAATATAACTACACTACATAATTGAGTGATGTCCATGTGTATGATAAGAAGAACCTGCATAAAATTGTAGCGTTCCCTTCCAATAGATTCGTTTTCGGCGATGGCAAAGTAGGAGAGGAGTGGGTAGTGACCAACATAAGAGGCATAGCTATCGCGTTGAATATTAACTGCCCATTCACTGAGTGAGAACACCCAATGTAAGAAAGAAGAGCAATCCAATCCAACAAATTTAAATAAATAAATAAATAAATAAATACAGAATTTGTAATCTTACAATCTATTCAAGTCAGCATGACCGGTCCCAACATATTTAGCTTGAAGATGTTCAAGCTGGGAATTGATGTTGAACCTGTCGCTGGCCTATAAGAATCACGCACACACAAAATTCATGAACCCTAGAAAATGACGAGCTCAACTCCAGTTTTCCTTGCAGACAGAAACTAGGGTTTCGGGGTTGAATTGATTTGAGTAGTGAAAAAGAAAAGTACCTGCATATTGGGTGTTCACGAACCAGAACAAGAACAAGAACAAGATGATGAAGCGAAGCAGGTAGGTATGATATATGTATCGTCTCTCGAGTCAAGGAGCCCCCTTTCTTTTTTGTCTTAATGGTTCGTTAACTCTTAAAATTAGGGGTAAATACCATTAAGCACACATTAACTATCGCCTTTTTGTAGTTTGCATCCTTAAACTTTGGTCTGGAACTTTAAGCACTACTAAAGTATCAAAAGATCTTTCCGTCAGTTAAATACTACATCCGTTTCAAAATAAGTGTCGTTTTAGAGATTTTCACACATATTAAGAAAAGATGTTAAATGACCTTCT
>JAYMTK010001634.1:0-15793 GCA_036897405.1 Pelargonium myrrhifolium | reverse complement strand
TTTTTACTCCCGTGCAACGCACGGGATGAATACTAGTTCACTTAATGGTGGGTCACACCTCCTTCTTCTTTTACCTTCCACTTTGAATCCCTATGCAATTCTCGTTCATCTTCATCACTATATGTATAAAAGAAATGGTAGAAGATGACACTATCGGGCGGTTCGATTTATTTTCGATTTGACATCACCAAAATCGTGAGCGGGCTAAAATTATTTGGTTCAAAGGGAAAATGAACCGCACACCGCACCCATCAATTGTGGTTCAGTCTATTTTTGTTCGATTTTATCAGGTACGATCGATTTTACGATTTCACGTTTTTTTTTGTGCAGCCCTAACTCAAGCCCACTCCCCGTAAGACTTCATATGTGTAAGTCTTTATTTGTGCAATCCCATTATGCAACCCTTCTCCGCGCACCCTCCGCAAGGCCCTGTTCGTAAGCCTGCGCACGCTCTACCCTGAGCCCGCACCTTCTCTCCCACACACTTTTTATGCACGACCTATGATCTTCCGCACATCCCCTCTCATGGATTTCCTCTTGCAAGCACTCTCATTCTTCTCCCCACAGACATCCTTTTTTGCAACCTACCTGCAAGTTCTTTGTGAAGCCCGCAAGCTTTCCATTTTTATCCGCAAGATTGCACAAGCTTCAAAAGGGCTCCACATGTATCAATCTTCGTGTAAGGATCACACACGCCTCAACACAAATCTCATTCATGCGTGCTTGTCCACGAGTCATCTGTGCGTACTTATATGCGAGTCATTTGTGTGTGTGCTCTTCCACAAGACATTTATGCATGTTGATCCACAATAACTTGCCCACTCGAGCTCCCATCAATGTAGCTTCCTCTTGTGCGAGTTTCTCTTACACATTCTATCTCCGTGCGCGTGACAACAAGTCCACATATGTCCCTTCCTCGGACTTGTGTGAATGGAAGAACACTCAAAACATTCAAACATCACCCCTCAGCTCGAGCATGATGATTCAAAACTCTATTTCATCTGTTAAACTTGGAGGATTCACATAGAATGAAAGAGCCAATTCAGAGTGTAAGGATCACGATAAAGGCTCGAGAGAACACGAACAACTCCATCTCCCAAAGGATGGAGATCAAGTATTCACTATGTCATTAGAGCTCAGAGGGTTCTCAAAGAAACGAGAAATGAAGCTCAAGAGAAAATAATCAAACTTGTTTGTAGCCCCCCACTATTTTCAACCAATCATGTCCCCTTACGTCATCAAGTGAATAAGCCTCCACCAAAGGTACAAGGATCATATTATTCACTTTTGCAAAAATACATCCCGAATGACACAAGAAACCTCTCAAGTGTTATTCGAAATCTCTAAACGTTTTTCAAAGATCTTTAAAATCTTCAAAGTACATGTACATATTTGTGTGGAGATATTGATTATCATGCCGAAGACGGTCCCCTCAAACACACATCCAAAGTTTTCGCTTAATGGTAGGTTAATCTTCGCAGACGACGGGCCATTGATCCTTGACTTGGAGCCCCAACCCGAATTAGACACTCAAACTCGACTCCAACTACCTTGACACGTGGAAAAGAATAAAGTTAGGACAACATCATTCAATGACCGCATATTTGACCAAGTCAAAATAGTCGAATAAGTGGTTCCATTGCCAGGAGCTTGGAGAATGACACGTTAGATATCCTACTGCCAAGAGCAGACAATGGAAAAAATAGCAGTAAAAGAACCAAAGACCGACCAATTCAAAGTTTGAGACTCAACTAGAGAACAATCAACTTCAACACGAAGTAGGTTGGGATGAACAATTGATCCTCACACCAGACGAGTAGTGGAGACAAGGGAAGAGGTGATGGGCACGTCGGGACACGTGGAAGACTTCCGCGAATGACTTGTAAGAATGAGGAACAACAATCAAACACTTCTCCCCCATGTGGCTGGAACTTCAATAGTTTCCCCAACTCCACGAGCAAGTGAATCCCCTTGCAGAAAAGATCACCCCAAAGTTAATCAAGACAACCACATAGCAATCACTAACTCCTTACTTACTGCCTTCATCGCTCAAGGCGCACATGTTGCTCCAACGACGAACATGGCTCCACAAACTCCAAATCTCGCCGAAAGTGATGAGGAAGACAAATACTAAAAGTAGGCGAAAATCAACACTGTCTAACAGCAAATCAACAAGCACAAGTGGGAGATCTTACCTTGTGTGGCGGTCTTGATCGGCCCACCCAAGGGCGAGTGTCAGTCCTCCAAATAATCCCACAATAAAGAGGTCAACCTAGAAATAAGAAAAACCGCGTCAACTCATCCCTACGCCCAAGTAACATCAACTTGGAAGAGGGATAAGAGAACTTTGACACCCAAGAAATTGAATGAAGTCTACGAAACCTCTCACATTCTCACACTCCACTCTATGAGAATGACTCTATCTAGAGCACCAACAAAAGGGCTCGAAGATAACAAACTCGAAAAAAAAAAAACGCAACAAGCTAAGGAGATGCACCAGCGAGCTACGTAACACTTATAGACGACCTTAACTAGAAACGTGCAAGTCCAACATCCAATAATGATAGTTTGAAATGGGTAGTGCTACTCACTGACAAATCTATTTCTACGGCTATGGACCATTTGCTCCTAGTTGAAAAAAAATATAAAAAAATACCACTATTTTTTTTCTTCATATTTATCCTACCAAATTTATATATTTGCCCACATTGAAATATAATTTTATATGTAATAAAATGGTTTATAATTAGTTTGCTTCTATTGAGTAAAATTTTTGAATCCGTCCCGGGTGCTATTACCCATATGAATAGGGAGTACGCAATACAATATACCAGACTGATAAAATACTTGGCTCTAGTTTATCGGCTCATATTCTGATCGGGTTTTCATCCACGCGTTATGCTTTCGCTCGCTCACTGCACAGTCTGCACTTGATTTGCAAAATAAGGAAAGCTACTCTTGCAAACATTTTGAATACCTAAGCCAAATCCTCCTATATCTAGAATATACGAGTAAAGTATAGTAAAACGATCGCTTGACGTCCATATATGAATGGCCCTTCTGTATTGTAGTCCAATGAAATGTAAATGTAGACGATAGGCCCAAACATTGACATGAGCCCAGAAAAAGCCCATCATATCATCTTATAGAGCCTTACTACAGTCTGCGATTAGGGTTTTGCGTCTCCATTTTTAACTTAGACCGCACCTTCTCAAAACATTCTCTTCCTCTCTCACTCGGCGTTCCTCCCAAACCCTAAGGTGATTTTCAGCATCTTTTCTCTGTTTGGCTGCTCGGAAAATTAAGGAAAAGTAACAAGTAGTTCATTTAATCTTTAAATCTCTCTCTTGTGTTCGTTTGTTTTTCTTTGCTAACAATATCACGCCATAGCTAAGCAGATCCGTTTGGCCTGTTTTTTTTTTTTTTTTTTTTTCTTCTTCTTCCGAGTCATCTGTATTTGTTGAGATATCGCCTGTTGCTCAGATCTGGATTTTCCTCTTTCTTTTAAATAGTATTTATGATAATCAAAATGTTATGTAGATATTTTAAAGCTGATTGTTGGTGTGATTCAGGTATAAGAGAGGCTGTGAAGATGGTGGAGAAGACCAAGGGAAGAAAGGAGGAGGTGGTTACCAGAGAGTACACCATCAACCTACACAAGCGCCTGCATGGCTGGTAAGAATCTTCTCTGTTTCATTCGTTTGTCAACCGATAATTAAAAAAACACTATTTAGCTTGTTGTGCTTCAATTAGTGTACCCGTTCAATGGTTGCTTGAATGCATTAAGGTTTGGTTACCTAGTATGGCTACTCACCTAGTATTTTACATGATATGCAATGTTATTTCTTGTAAATTCTGTGAAGTCAATAACATCCAATCAGTTATTTTTAGCGTGTACTGTACAGTGATGTGTATGAATTAGTTAAAATGATTACCCTTGTATGGTGGTGGGTTTTACATTCCATCTTGATGGAGGAGGTTTCAGAATTTGTGGTGGCAGAACACTGTTTTGGATGGTTGTGACCCGTGATTATGTACTTATTAGTTGTAACTTGTATCCTAAATACTATATTAGGATCTCCATATTTACAACTTAGACTGGCTGATGATTGTGCAAGTGGAATTATGACAAGTTTTTAAAAAAAAAAATTAAAATCTCTTTCCTTTGAGGACGTATATTGGTCTTCCTCAGTTTCTCCTGTTATATCCTGAAGACATTATATCAGTATAGTGCTGCTTGCTATTCACTTTCATCACCATTCTTATGCCAAATATGTGATCGCATTATTCATTATTTGGGGTATTGTGTTGCTCCATACTTGTCACTGTAATCTTTTATCATTAATTATCCTGGTTTTGTATGCTCCCGGACCAACTTTATCTTCAGCTGTGATTCTGTCAGGCCATGTGTTTCAGTATTTGGCAGATGTTAAGTTTTTGGATTTTGCTTTGACATATTGGTATTGAGTAATAATTTTTCTTATATACTCCCTCCGTCCCAAAATGATTGTCTTGTTTCAAATAAATTTTTGTCCCAAAATGAGTGTCCACTTTCTTTTTTAAGGAAGTTAGTTATGCATGAATTGTCAATAATATCCTCATAATAAGCTAGTTAGTATCCATTAACACATGATCATGAGGATACAAGAGTAAATATACCACACTAACTAACTTCTTAATTTCTCTCAAAATAGAAAGGAGGACACTCATTTTGGGACGGAGGGAGTAATAACCACCTAAGTTTGTTACAACAGAAGGAACATGAAGGGCAAATGGGGTAAAGTACAAAACTAATTGTATAATCTTCAATTCTTCAGTTTCGGAAAAAAGAAGTCAAATGGGACAATTGTGACGGATGGAATTTAAACTTTTCAATATGTTTATAGGATCTGAGTGTCTGTAATATCATTAGTTTAATCATAAATTTATATGTAAACATTTCCAAGACAAATTAATAAAAGAATATATCAATTTACTGACAGTATTTTTTGTTGGTTCTTTGTTGTGCCTACTAGTAGATGCAAAACAAAAAAAAAATTGTTCGTAAGCCTGCAATCATCTATCACAACGCAATCAAAATAATAACAAAAAAATAGTAAAACGTGAATTTAGCAATGTCAACAACCATTTTTAGCTACTATGTGTGAACATATAGAGACATTCACTATTCCATCATATTTGTCAATCATCTCAAGAACACATTGGTCGCCAACTTGTAGATTATTTTATCTTTCCCTGACATTTCAAGATACAATTGAATCCTTTATAGTTCAAGATGTTTCTGCATTTCTTAAAGGATTAAGGATTTAGTAGCGTGTGTGTATTTCAATAGCACTTATGTCTGATTTGTGGTTGACATTTTAGGGGAAGATAGTTCCTGCAAGAGGACCTACTGATTTTGGATGGGATCCAGTCTTTCAACCTGATGGTTATGAGCAAACGTAAGACTATCCTTCCTGTTTTTGGTGTTGTATCTTGTGGTTCATAATCTTCGGACCTGATAATTGATTATTTGGTATGTGATTGTTTGGGAAGTTATGCGGAGATGCCGAAGGAAGAGAAGAACAAGATTTCTCACCGTTCTAAATCTCTTGCGCTGGTAAAAGCCCATTTTGCTGAAGCTGGGTACAGTTTTAATACAGATGCCTCCTGAGTATGGGATATAAGTTTATTGGGGTATGAAAACATGGGTTTCTCTCAAGTGTAATAGTGCATATTGGAGTGAAGGTAGCTACTAACAGCTAGAAGACAACTCAAGACAATTATGTTGCAAGTTTGAATGAAGTAGAGAATTGCTCAATTTTACAAACAATACTTGTCTGGATTAATAAAAGATGTTTGCTTACTATGTTGTGTTATGTATTGATGGTTAAGGCCTTGTTTGGTAAGTCTACTTCATGTGTATATGAGATGTCTATAGACGTTTTTTCTCCGAAAGTTTGTTTACCATGTCTAAACCATGAATGTCTATAGACATACATCGGATATAGACATTTTTTGAGTATTTCTCACAAGAGCTTGATACCTCCTGTGAGAATACTATTCAAGTCTATACCCATTTTATACCCACAATACCCTCCTTCTCTGCTCTACTCAGCGCTCTCTGTTGTATGTCTGGCCGGTCTACCCACATGTGTTGGTGGATATACCTCTCATTTGTTAACTTAGTATATTTTGTCTGAACGGTATATCCTATAAGGGATGTGGTATACCTTCCATTTGTTAACATAGTATATTTTGTCTAGACGGTATATCCTGTAAGGGGTGCAGTATACAGTAGTAGGTGGTATACCCACCGTGTGGGTGGGTTTACCGCTCATGTGTCATGAACTTTTATTTGGGCGGTAGGCCATTTACATGTGTGAGGTATACCGTCCATTTTTTACACCATTTATTAAATTCTTAAAGGACATTATGGTCCTTTCATAATAATATCCTCATTTTAGACAATTTTACTAAACAATACAATTACTTTTCAAAACAACAATGTCTATAGACAATTAATCTCTATAGACAGTCAATAGACTTATCAAACAAGGCCTAAGTCTTGCTTTACCAAGTAACATTAGTAAAAATGCAGTGATTGTAAAATCAATTACATGGATCGAATGCGAATTATTGGGTCTCAAGGATAGTAGATGGTTGAGCAAGGGCAAGGCAGGATATTGTGTTTGGGTTTTGTAGCTTCGCTTGTGATGTGATAGCAAGAGAGGCTTGAGTTACGTAGTGTGAATGGTTGTTGCTTAGGGTGGGTACGTACGATGCATGATGTATGTTTATTGTAGACCGTAAAGTTTGGTGGTGTTGTAATGAATTCTTGTCTCTAACTTGTAGTTGTACGTACAACAAAGTACCATTCATTTTCATGATTAACTCACATTCTGAGACTGTATACTAATAAGACTCGACTTCTTCCCTTGTTGTTTCTCGTCTTTTCATTTTATTTTTTATTTTTATCAACAATAGTACCAACCAGGATTCGAACTTGGAACCTCTAAAGAATCAAGCGTCTTAAACTAATGACTCATTTTATGGTAAGAGCGAGTGAATCAGTAGCAACTTTTCAACAAGCTGGGGAATGAATAATGATATTAGGGTATGTTTTCCTTTGTGCTCCGAGTCTGAGGTGACGCCTTCAATTTGCCCCTTAACTAACAATAACTAACATGTGCAAATGCAAATGCAAATGCAAATGCTAGCTGGCCTTACTATTACTACTACACACACACAAATGGCCCCATGTTTTTGCAGCTAAGCTAAAAAAATAAGTCTTAACATGGCCCATTCCATTCCTCACATGGTAATGCAGATTGATGCTAAAACAATTCCCCAGCCCAATTCCTTCCACAATCACTGGGAAATAAAACAGAATCAACAGTACTGATGTTTACTTTTCTTGATGAGCAAGATAGGAGGACATGCATCATTTGATGGTTGCCAAAATAGATTTACTACACAACAAAATTAAAGCTAATCATGTGCCTCTATCTGCACATGGAACAATCACAACTGCTGCCAATGTAACAATAACACCAACTATATTATCACTACTAATTAATCATTTCATTGAAGAACATAATTGCAAATTGCACAACCAGAAGCAAAAGCAAAAGATTGCTCCTTACAATATTGCCAACAACAAAAAAAGGCAAAACCAAACACTGCTGCTATTGCTATGCATAGTTCTGTAAACAATCTTTTTCAAGACTCCAATTTTGACATTCACACTATTTCTCTTGTATGACTAGACAATTAAAATCAAACATGAAAATATAAAAAAAGAAATCATAAGATCACAATGATCCTTTGATTCAAAAAAAGAAGATCACAATGATCCTAGAAAAACCCGAAATAAGAAAATAAAAAAGAGTATGCAGAGACCAAGATGGCGGGGGTTAAAGGAGGGGGATAAATGAACAACGCTTCTGCACCTACTCCTATAATGACTTTGATTTTTTGCAGTAGAAGCAGGCCGAGGTTGAGTAATAACAAATAAGATGCATGTTTCGAACGAGGAAATGATGGTATGTGTGAGAAAAAAATGTGATGTCAAAATATGCAAGGGACTTGGACGGAAGAAACAATGGATAGGTTACTGCTGGGTTGTACTAAAGTAGTAAAGAAGTAAACCAAATGAAAGAAATAAGAAAAATGGCCTTCCTTTTTGGCCAACTCAATTGACTGGCTAAGGTACTAGCATTCATGGCCTCTGCGGCAGTTGAGAGCACCAGAGTTAGAGGTGATTACACCAACCATGGAAGAAGACTTGGCTCCCAAACTTGAAGCACGAGCATAGCTAGCTGAGGCCCCAGCCCCGGAAGGAGTGAAGTATGCACCATTCAGCATCAGATCTCCTTCGGATCTCCAGTTCCAGTTCTTCCAGCGACTTGTATCTGTATCTACCCTCTTTGTCACCTGTCAAATCCAAACCATTATGATAATTCTGAATGTAGACTTCATTGCACTGTATAGTAATTGACAAACGAGGGAGGTTTCAGTTTCATACCTCCTTAGCGAACGGGTTGGCTGGAGCATTGTATCTGTTGCCCTGGCTGTTGATGGTGGGATCTGCACTTCCACCAATGGCATACATTTCCCAGTGAGTGTAGTCATTGTTCACCACATGGAAATACCCATGTCTACACCTGCGTTTTTCGCAAAAAATCCCATTTATAGGTAGATGGATTGCAACATAGCCTTAACAAAGAAGTTGTGTTCACATTTTGTCATCATTCTCTAATTGAGTCATCATTCATCCTCATCAATTTCTCATTTTTAGTATCTAAGGTTGAGCTGAATAGTACCTTGGCATTCTTTGGATGAGTCCCTCTCCGAAATGGTTGTATGCAATGGTCACCTGCATTTGCTTGTCCTTTGTGTAAGAATCACTATGTCCCAACAACATTACCTGCATAGTTGATTGCAGATATCAAACAGAATTAGCTTTTGCATCAGCAAGTTTGGTAATTAAATCACAGTTAAATAAGTATGTATGAAGCATAATGAGCAACCTCATTGTGGTGGGTAAAGTGGTTGTTAGAGACAGTAATTGCAGTTGATCCCTCGACAGCATCAACAAGGCCATCAGCACAATGAGAGAGTGAATTGTGGTCAACCCAAATATGACTTGAAGCAAAGATGGAGATGGCATCGCCATCTGCCATTCCCCTCCACCCGTAGTGAGTTGGGGAGCTCCTCACATTGGCATTTCCTGTGGGCTTACAGTCATGAATGTGGAGACCGTGAATGATGATATTGGTAATATACTGGATGGTAATGCAGCCTCCATTAGCAATGTGAACATTGACCCCACGGCCATCAATGGTCTTGAAGCTGTTCATAATGAGCTCCTCCTTCAATGTAATAACCATGTCGCGCTTAAACACAATCCAGAGAGGCTTGTCCTGGATGACAGCATGGCGAAGAGTACCAGGCCTGGGGTTGACAGGGTCGTCATCACGATTATCAGTGACAACATAGAAACGTCCATCACGGCCACCAATGGCATTTCTCCCAAAACCAATGCCACACTCAGCAAGGCGCTTGCGGTTTTTGTGCCAGTTGCGGTCACACCTCCAGCAGTCATCAATTGGATTGCCTGTTCCACATGAGAAGTAGCCCAACTTCCTCCTTTCAGTGCTGTTACGCATACTCCTGCACAATCAAAATTCCATTGTTCTAAAGTTAATCATTTATGTTAAAGAAAGCTAATAATATACTTTAATTCAAGCATCTATATTCATTCACAACTACAATTACAAATGATGATCAGTATCTCCTAAATTGTCTCTTCTTCTTTTACTACACAGTCAAGCGTTTGCTGGTTTCATTTATCTTGGAATAAAAACAGAAACAGGGGTGAAGGTACTTTTTTGTCGTTTGGCAACACATGATATTGGAAATTACATAGAATTATTAATATTGGGTAACTTTATATATCTAGTATTTTTTTTTTTTTTGATAGTATTATATATCTAGTATTAGATAATAGGCTACACAAATTTATTATACTCTATCAGTATCATGTACAGTTACAGAGTTGTGTGTATAAAGAAAAAGAATGGGGTGGAGGATTCCCTCATTTATGCATGGCCGACACTTAAGAGTTGCATTCTTGTTTGACTTTACATATGCAATTATAATGCAAATCGTGCTGTCCTTGACAGTAAAGAAGCATAGTCATTGATCTCTTAACTCTAAGAACCCACACATCATTATACATAATGCACATGCAGTCATGCTCATGCAGCAGCATAACTGATATGATGCATGGGACCATATTGCTCAAAAGGGGTCAGAGATATGGGAGTTCCATATGTAAAAGACATACATTGATTGAAGAATGTAGAGCTTCATACACAAGAAAGGGAGGCTTGATTGGAATTGGCTGCCTCCATAAGGAAAGAGACATCTAAGGGTGGTTTTGTGCTTCCACAAACAGGGATCTGACCAATACCATGTGGATTGTGGAAGGGAGGATTTGTGCAACAAGGTTAATGTTTCTCTTAATTCTCCTTTTTTGCATACTAAGGGCAAAAATGGCAATTCACCTAAAATATAAACTACACTAGTAAAAAAGTGGGCCTTATATTATAAGAATATAAAAAAAAGGTAGAGTAATAAAAGAAAGGGGCATCAACATATGAAATGAACCACCTCACCTACCAATACCAAAACCCATTGTAATGTCACTCAATGCATTTACTTTTAACCAATTTATAGTAATTTCACTATACACTTTTCAATAAATACCCCATCTATATATCATTATTTTCTTTATAATTATTTTCTTATTAAATAAATGTTCAAAAATTTGATGGTGCACCAAGTAAATAGTGACCAACATAAATATACAAGTGTGAGAAAGATTGGCTTACGTCTCGACCATGGACACAACCTCCTCTGGGTCAGCTACTGCAGCTTCCTCATTCAATGCCTCCACCTCTCGAATCCTGACTCACAAACCATAACCAAAAGCAAATAAAATTAAAAACAACCCATTATTATTTTTACTCTTTTTTTTTATAAAAAAACAATAATAATAATAATTATTCACTTCCATGAAAATGGGGAATGTGCAATTAAAGCAATTAACTAGGGGTATTTTAGGTAAACAATAATGACGACAAATTGGAATTCGACATTTGTAAGTCAATGAGAGGTAGTGTGTGCACTGCTCAAGGACGAGGCAGCAGCTGCCACTATTCAGTAAAAAGAAACCGTTACAAAGAGACGAGACGACTCGGATAAAGAATTATGAAGTGACGAAGCTACCCACAAAGATTCTTCATGGTGTAGCTGGTGAAAACCGAAAATGTGGGAGCTCTGGGAGGGTAATACTGGGAAGAAAACTGCATAACCGAATAAACGTTCCAGATCTAGGGATCTGGATCTAAACGGCTATGATTGTTAATATGGTTTGGATAAAATAGCATGGGACAGCAATCAAACGGTTTAGGATCACCGACTAGTACAGCGACGGCTGAGATTGGTTGGAGAAGTACTGTAACTAAAGTTTGAAGGTACTGAAGAGTTAAGGAGAGTAACCTGGCCGCCATTGACGAGTTGCTCGAGCTCTGCACCTTCTGCACTGTCTCAACGTTTCTGCAAATAAACACACAGTAAAAACATTAATTAATGAAAATGCCTAAAACTAGAATTCGGTTGGGGTTGCTATCTCATTATTAAATACAGAGAGAGAGAAAGTTAGACGAAAAGGGACATTAATGGAGTCGGAAATGAAAAGAGTAAATGAGACCCAACAGAAATGGGAAAAGAGAATTGAAGACACAGAACGAGAACCCTGCACTTCGTACAAGGCTTCGTGTTTGTTCTTGCCTAAACCCCCACATAATGCAGGTAATTCCTCAACCAGAATCAAGTCCAGAAACAGTAAATTCATGACAGAAATGTTCAATGGTGCCAAAACAAGCAAAAATGGCTGAAAACAGCATCGTCCACTACATAATGCAGCTCAATTTCAACAAAATCCAAAACAGAGCAAACTGCGTAGCTCCGAAAATGGCAGAAAACAGAGTTGCAGAAACACGAAGAGGCCGAAAATGGACGTTCTCCCCAAAATTGAAGAAAGAGAAGCAAAAACAAACCTAATTTCAGGGATCTGGTTCTCGACCATGCTCACTCGGGCCATTGAGCCGACAAAGAGAAACAGCAACACCACCAAAAAGCACACACCACCGCCCATTCCCATGAGTCTGCGTTTCTCTGTAAAGAAGAAGAAGAAGAAGAAGAAGAAGAAGAAGAAGAGAATGTGGATGCTCAACAAAGAAGAAAATGGGGGTACAGAGAGCAGAGCAAGAAAACAGAGGTGTTTGGATGGACTGAGTCAAGTGTTGGCATGAAACGCGCTCCTTTTATAGAAGAAGAAAATACTCCCAACTTACACGGTTAACCGAAAATCCATTTCCTAACGCCGTTAACTAACTCAACCATACCGTTAACCCAACCCCAGTTACCTATCCTCATTTTAACCGCCACTAACCGCTTTTGGGAAAGCGTCTGTGGCACGTGCCGATGCCATGTCAGCATCTCCGTTACGGGAGCAGATGTCACGGTTTCCTGCTGATTTTGCGCTATGAATGACTCAATATAATAATCATTTATTTATTTATTTGGATATTGGAATTTTCTTTTTCTGAAAATATTTAAAATTTAATTTCTTTTAGGTTGCTGATGCGCTAATCACGGTATTAACTGATTGACCAAACAGTCCTTAAATTACAGGCTGTTGTATTTTATTTATTGTGTTAAATTAAATGGACCGTATATGAATTATGATAAGGGGTTGTGGTTGTTTGTTGAGAAGCAATAATTGTTAGGTCCTAATTACCTTAGTTGCTTATGGGATACGTTTATGATTACAATTAAACACTATACAATATTGGAAACAAATTGGTTACTTATTAATGACAGCAATAATCCAAAAACTAATTACTGTGTATAGCAATCAATCTTTGTTGAGCTCATTTTTGGCACCAAATTATAGAAAAATACAAAATATTAGTATAAATTGTTGTCATTACCATTCACCCGATGGCACTTTATTGTAGCAATTTCATTATGGATTAAAAACCCTCTCAAGAAATCACTTGATATCTAAATGTTTCATATTAGATGCATTAAGAAAATTATAATCATATTCATACAAAAACTTATATTTATGAGTTTTAACTGTATATTAGACGAAAAGTTTAATTGTCTTCCGCTGTTCGTGCTCTTCATGTTAGATGAGAAGATTACAGTGCCTTCGTCTAAATTATTCAAACTGATGAAGAAGATTTCATTGCATTGAGTTTGGTTATTGGGGGCATTGAGTCTTTGATTTCACATTTTTCTTCTTTAAAATTTGTATTTATTAGGAAATCTACGAATCATGTGGCTCATAGTCTAGTTAGGTCATTTGTATTAGTGTTAGGTCTCTCAGATTGGATTAGTTTTCATTGTCCAAATTCAGTTTCAAATTTATTATCTTGTGATTTGATTGATTAATAATATGTTTTGTAAACTATTATCAATTAAACATTATTTTAGTTTAGTTTGCTAACCATTTTTTATGTGTTATCCAAAAGAGTGGATTATGTGATATTGTTTGGTCCCAAATCTCTCACAATATCCTAATTGTATGAACCGGTGTCAAAGTTATTGTTGAATTTTTATTATGTAATGATTTTGAGAAGTAAAATCCTAAATGAGGTAATTGGAATAGGAATTGGAAATTGGTGAAATTTGCAAAAGAGGGAAATTATATAGCCAAGCCTCAACCTCTGCTACATATGACAGACAAAATTGATTAATGAGTTCACGTGTGTAAGAAAATCCTAAAATTAAATTTCTAAAATTGGAGTATGTAGCTAGCTTTTGTCAAACAACAATTTGGGGTATTTCAATTCTGTTAATTTTGAATCGAGCTAGCAACTAATTAAAGATCAAAGCTTCAATGCAATCCATATAATGTTAATGTTTTACTATAAAAGGTAACTGAACTCATCAACCATTAGTCCATTGCCATTACCACATCATAGAATCTATTTTTGGCTCCTCCTTCCATGTAATTTACTTTTTGACCACTGCACATCTCACCTTATCACGTCAAAGATTTTTGTTTTTGTTTACATAAAAAAAAAAAAAAAAAAAATTTTAAATAAAAAAGAAAAAAAAAAAAAAAAATTTTTAAAAATTTTTTTTTTTTTTTAACAAAAAAAAAAAAAAAAAAAGTCTTGAATATAAAGAAGCAAAAACAAAAAAGATCTTTACATATATTGACTGCAATTCTATTCTAGATTGAAAAAGACTTTAATTCAGTTGTTCCACGTTACAACCAAATGATGGAATTAGGTAAATTAAATATGAGCAAAGTCAATTTTATCCCAACCAAAACCAACAAGTTTTGCATCCTCTTTTGAATTTCATCGAACTAATTTAATTTAGAATATTACATACAAGAGTGTGGTACAGCAATATCGTTATACTGAATTTGATGTATTTTTCAGCATTCTTGAATCTTGATAAGGTTAAATAATGCCCTTTATATTAACCGATTTAAGTTTATGTTGCTAAATAAACAATTTTTAATTCATTTCTTAACGAAAATAAATGAAAAAATTGTTAGCTAAGTAATAAATTTGCACCAAAAGAAAAATAAATAAATCCTAAAATTCTTCTTGTAATAATAGTTAATCTTATGATTCAACATTTTTGAGCTTAAACGAAATTGATATGTCATTTGTCTCCACTGTGAATCGAACTATCATAAGGTATAGGTCATTGTATAATCGGTCTTGCCGTTGAACAATGAAATATTTTAAGCTCAGTACTTATCTAACTAGAAAAAATAGGAGCGGCATAGGCCCATGCCTAGCTCCACCAACAATGACATGATATATATTTTTCCTATTTATTAAATAATGCTTTCATCAAAATCAGTTTATTAAAAATATAATTAAAAAGTAAATCTTGAAGTAATCCAATGGATGTATAAAAATAGTTTAGTTTAGTGATGATTGGGTGTGTTAAGTAAATGTAAAACCCAAGAAGATTAGATGGAATTGATTTATGGAGCCCTTCTTGAATATGAAAATAGCACGATTATACATATTTATGTATGTATGTATGTATGTTCCCATGCAATGCAACATGTGTGTACATGATGGGAACGTGTCACGCGTGTGAGCAATTGATATGGTTTGACATGTTTGCCCTTTATGAATAATGTATATGATGATGATGATGTACATAAAGGTTGACACACATCATCATCAGTTTGGTAGAAGTAGGAGTAGGAGTGCTTGCATTGCATTGCATGCATGGGTTCTTTATGACTTAACTAACTAATTCCTTTGCTCTTTCTTGCATTACAATTTAGAATTTACAACACCAACTCTACACATACGTCAACACTCATCACACCAAGGTGTTTGAATTGTCTCAGAGGTCCCAGTCATATCATGAGGTGTCAGTATTGTTGATCAAACATAAAACACTACACATACAGAAGTAGACTCTGCGCAACTTCATCCTCCCAGTAATGCTACAATTAACCCATTAATTGCGATGAGAACATGATAGTATATTGTAGTGCATGTGATGTTGTGTTGATGATACGTAACATAGTCGTAGTTGCGGAAATTTCTCAATATTTTTTTTGCTTTATGATCACTACTAGAATGTTATGTGTGTTGTTTTTTGTTTGATGATAGTATATAGTATAGAGTAGTAGATAATAGATACTACCTCCGTTTCAAAATAAGTGTCGTTTTAGAGATTTTCACACATA
>JAYMTK010001633.1:0-15797 GCA_036897405.1 Pelargonium myrrhifolium | reverse complement strand
TCATAAACATAAATCGACGTCACTTAAACGTCACGACGATGTTTATTTTTTTGTAATCAACTAAATACTAATTTTGTTATAAATTTGTATTTCCGTGCAACGCACGGGTTAAAAACTAGTGTGGTATTAATGTGTACAGAGATCATTGGCAAAAATAGAACAAGAAAAGGAAGACATATATATGGAGTCACAACTCAAAATTGACAAGCATATGAGTTATCAGTTGGTCAAAAACGTAGCCAAATCGAAACCAGCCGTTTTCACTTTAGCATGTATGTGGAAAAAGATGTTCAATGAAAATATGCAAGAATTAAAAGCTACATGAAATTAGTTAAGTAAATTAAAAGATAAAAAAGAGGTTTGGTGATTCTCTAAAATCAGATTTCATGTCATTTCAATAATTATTTGAGCAATGACATATCATATTCCACTTCACACCACCAACTTATAATAATTTGAGAGCACTATCATCACATGAATAAAAAGAGAGAACCAATACTAGTCAAGCTGCTTCAACATTGGTTGTGAGGTCTTGAATTTGAGTTCAATTAATAAAAAATTATGTATATAATAATGTTTTCACAATTATGTATTGTACAAAAAATTTACACCATGTATTTTATAATTCGAACTACAAAATTCGTGAGACTATTGATAGTTTGATACCATATACTACAAATTATTGTTTGCCTTTTTTGAAAGGAATTGTTTGGCTAAAGTTAATTTTGCATCATAAACAAATAATAATAAATTTATCAAAATATTTATGTACATGATCTAAGATAAATATATATTTTTTTTGTGTTGATCTAGCTCTTCTCTTTTAAGCAAATTCTACCATATACCGTCGACAATAAAACTTGAACTCAAAATTTTGAAAAAAAATTCAACACACTTAAACCGCTTGAGCTATCATATCTTGGTGGTTTACTAACACAATTAATCGTAGATGAATAGAATTATCTTGATTTTAATATCTATTTTGAGAAGCACTAAAATGGAGACACTTGTCCTTACTTGAGTTGTTTCCCAATACTAGTTGGTTTGTGATTATCACAAGGTAGAAATTATGCAAGCGAAAATGATGGAATCGTCAAACCCACATTTGAATCAACCTCAACAGCTCATCAACTTACCAATAAATTTGGATGAGTTTTCAATAGTCAGTACTTAGTCGCGCTACTAATTAATTAAGGAGCAGAGTGGTGAATATATTTCTTTCATGTCCAAACTAAAACCAAAACATTTATTATGGAAGTCAATTCAAAACTTTTAATAATAATAATAAAAATAAAATAATAATATTAGCAATGGATTATCCTCCAATAATATACGCAATTATTATGGAAGAACCGTTGAATAATATTGATGTAAAAAATTAACGTAGAAGCAAAGATGGATTGATCTTGATCACGATTAAAAAAATAACTTTATTACTGTATATTTGTGATTATTACTAGTAAAGGTAAATATTTAAAATTATGAGAGGGACGGGTGATATGTAATTTATTAAGCTTGATGAGTTAGGTTGTGGGTCGTTGACTTGCATGAAACTAATTACTGTGAAGAAGAGAAAAACAATGGGCTGAGACTGTTTTGAAGGTTTGTGGGATCGAATTAAGTATTAATAATGGTTTTGCATTTCAGTTGGTGAAGTTAGTTGGTGACTTCTCTTGCACTCAAAATGGTCCCTTTCTATAGTACTGTTGTTGGTAATTGGCTTGACACCTCCATGCTCTAACTTTCTGTGTTGTTGGATCTCGGAACTTGGAAGTTGGAACTGTCCATTGGATTCAAGTTAATCAGATGGAATTGAAAAACAATATTTTGCATTGATCTGAGTTGTTTTGAACTGACTGGAATCAAGATCGAAAATTGATATCATATTGAAATTAAAATAACTTTAATTACTACTGTCGTACTTTTAAAATTTTTGCCCGTATTTATTTTGAACGGGACTCAATTAATTAGAAATAACACATGGATAAAGATTCTTTAAAAGTTAATTAAGTTGTTAAAAAAATTCATTCCATTCGTATTTAGAAGGATACCAAACGCAATAAAAAACATATTCTACCGTACCATATTATAGATTGGTAGAACAATGTACTACATGGCAATTCATTTACACACTTGATGGTTGTTGGACTAACTTTTGCAATATGAAACCTTTTGTTATTTGTTTCGGAGTGCCTGTTGCATGCATAGAGTATTAAAATGATTCCTAATTCCAAACTAAATAAGTTGCTAAAAGTTTTGGATAAGATTTTGCCCATGAGTGGGTAAACTTGATGTTTCAAGGTGTTAGATAAATATTTACTTTTTCACATGAGGATCAGGAGTCTCAGTCAATTAATTTGGCTGAAAATCTCAGCCAAGACATTAAAAATATGAATTCGGGCGGGTGCTCCGCGCCCACAAATTCACTGGAGCGGGTATGGGTGTTAATTAGGGACGTGACATCACCTCATTGACCATGATTTATTGGCTGAGAGTCTCAGCCAATAAATCATGGCTGAGATTCTTTTTTCTCTTTTCATATTGTTAATTAGAGAAAAAAAAAAATAAGCCACTTAATTTTTAGTTTAGGCTAAGACAATTCAATGAGGTGATGACACCCTTATTAAATTTCACTTATACTCATCAAAGTGAATTTATAGGAGCAGAACGACCCGTCGGATCTGGACATTTTTAATGAGATGTCTCTACCTCATTGATGGCTTAATTACTAAGCCATATTATTTGGATTAAGATCTTAATACTCTTGTTAATTATCTCTTGTAACTATATGTTTACCCTATTTAAATAATGAAATACAACCGCGTTAGCCATTCAATAAGAAAATTGCAATTCAACGTGGTATCAAAACCATAAAATTAGATCTTGTGTTACTTTTGTACGATTATTACTCTATATCTTATGTCTATATCTTATGTCATTCCCCACAAATATATATATATATATATATATTTATATATGACGTTATTATACAGTCATTGTTTCTCGTATGCTTTCAACCACCAATGTGCTCCACATATCAAATCATGTTAGTATTATTCGCCCTCCCTAATATTATCTTTTTCTTCATTACATTAGTGATGTATAATTTATCATCTTCTTTTGGCTTCGCACCAAATTATTTTTTGTTCAACGGCCACCGCCACATTTGGGTTCTACTCTTGTTTCCCTCTTTCACATTCTCTTATTTTTCACCTTAATGCTACCAGTTTTGTGCCGATTAAACTTAATACCAGAGATTCACGTTATTAATTAAAGACATGAGATGTTTCAAAAATTATATTTGAATAATTTGATCCTTAAGTATATTGATGACACCATTACACTCACTTGACAATATTATCAGCACTTGGTATTGTATTGATGTTATTATGACTACTTGAATTTTTGCTATTGTTTTTTCTCAAGATATGAGATATGAATTTGTTTTTTTTCTTTCACTTTTGAAATTCACTAGTGTCATTTACGCAACTTGAGCTCTCAAATTCTCTTAATAATTATCACTTTTTAGAGTCTATTTCACAATGGTAGAGATAGTTACTCTCACACATGTGAAATATAAGGTCACGGACGACTCCCGACCCTAGGTTATTCTCAACGGTGTGCTACCTTATGATATGTATTTCTTGAGCATCGTTTAAGTTTCATTCAATCCAAAAATATTTTAAATATAAAAACTCAAACGAATAAACATTTACAACAATATATGTTTTCGTGTTTTGTCAATCCCGATTTAGCATGATGCATCAACAATAATAATCAGTATTTCGTGTTTTTGTGTTTGGTTCCTTGTTCAAGATTGTACGTTTACGACTTGAAAACTCTTTACACCGGTACAAGAAAGAATTTTGGCACCTTTATGTGTCAAAAAAAAAAAATTCTCTATGTCTCACTACTGAGTTTGTCAAAGCAGACCCTCTCAAGTCTCAAGTAAACTACTCTTACTTTTAAGGTTTTCAACAAAGTGGTTCTGTCCGTCGTCGTTTCGATGGACATGACCATGGCCGAGTGAATAGTTGGGCTCGTAGCCCATTTTATAGTTGGGCCTCTATCTTCCTTTAACGTCTGTCGGCCTGTGGCACAAATTAGAAACTGAAGCAGCTTCAAAATTTTAAAAGGAAAAAAAAATCATTAATTGAGCTCAGTGCGCGCTTCGAACGGAAAGAAACGAAATAAAGAAACAGAAGTAGCCGTTACTGTATTTTTTTTTTCTTCCTCTCTCCTCTTTCTCTCTCTACTGTGAACACTCAAAACCCGCAGAAGAAAATTTTCAAAAATCTTCAAGAACTCACGCCTCGCTCTCTCCTTCAATATTGGAGGCTTGAAATTTCACTGTAAGTGCTCTATATCTATTCTGGATTTCTGCGACTGCTTGTTCCTTTTTCGTTTCAGGTGATTTTTGTTGGATTGTTGAATCCCATAGCATATTTCGAGCAAAAATGTCGTTAATTTGTTTCCTTCTATTTCATTTTTGTACTTCTTTTTATGGTTTGGGTGGTGATAGGTAAGTAGGGTTCTTCGTCTATTCCCATATTTGGTACATTTTGGATAAATGTACAAGAAATGTCAAGATTCTATTCTGTTCATTAATTGCTAGCTGCTTGATATGGCAACAAAATTTTGGTTAGGTTTCCTATGGTGCTGATTGATGCTATGTATCAATTTATTGTTTAGGTTTTTGTTTGGAAAGTATTAATAGTTGACCTGGAAGGGATTAGAAATGTCAACAGGTAGTTTTGCGATGCCATATTGCCCAAATGTACCTCAGTTCATTTTACATTTGAAATTAATAGCTCAATCAGAGTTAGAAATCATATTTTCTTCTCAAAATTTGATCTTTCAATGGTTACTTTTTTGGGGTTTTGCTGCAACAATTGGGACTTCAATAAATTTGACGACTTGATGATTATGGGATTAAGTGCGTTCCTTTTTTTTTTTTGTTGCAGTGGGAGTCTCATTCGATGCAAGTTCTGAAATCATAGTCGGCCATCGTTGCTCTTTCCAGAGCTTAGTTGATAATAACATTCAAAAAGTTGGATTTTGCACAGTGGAGGTAGTGAGTAAAGATGATGGTCAGGGCACCAGTCACTCCACTGTCCAAGATACAAAGGACTCCTGCTTCCACTCCAGGTGGTCCAAGAGATCGTGAAGAGAAGATATTAGTAACTGTCCGAGTAAGGCCGCTAAGCCAGAGAGAACAAGCAATGTATGATCTCATTGCTTGGGAGTGCAAAGACGAGAATACCATTGTTTTCAAGAATCCAAATCAGGATCGCCCTACCACCTTACACACCTTTGGTAAACTCTACATGACAATGTTTTGATACATTCTTTGCTAGTAAATAGTCGTAGTTTAAATGTTGAATTCTCCCAACAAGATTTTGATTATATCTTAAGCATTGATTTTATGAATTTAAGATGCAGACAGAGAATGAAGTTTACCAAGCTGCTCCTGTTGAATTTTTTCAATTAATTATTGAGCGGACATGAGTTATTGAAATTTCTGCCTGTTGTTATATAAATGTTGCAGATAAAGTTTTTAATCCTACATGCTCAACTCAAAAGGTTTATGAAGAGGGTGCCAAGGAAGTTGCTTTGTCTGCTCTAACAGGAATGAATGGTAATCGGTAACTACATTTCTATGTTACCAACCGTAAAGTTTTTTATTAATATTCCTTTCTTTCAGCAACTATTTTTGCATACGGGCAGACTAGTAGTGGTAAGACATTTACCATGAGAGGAATCACAGAAAATGCTGTTAAAGACATATATGAACACGTCCAGAATGTAAGTCCTATTCATATAACATTCACTGTAATTTTTTTCCCTCAGCTTCTCTTTGTTAGTTTGTATTACCATTTATCACTTCGCTTCAGGGTAATAGAAATGAATCGAGATGAGAACATCATTTATGATTTTTAGTCCATAAATTTACTTTTATGAAGGACAAATGTATTTGGAGAACCTCAAAGTTTCTTATGACCCAATCCCTTGATTGCTCCTTTTCCTTTTTGCTAATTTTTATAATTGCATTTTTTTTTTGTCTTACTAATTCTTTTTGTCTTCCCAATTAGCAGAATCCAGAAAAGGATTTTATCCTGAAAATTTCTGCTTTGGAGATCTACAATGAGACTGTCATCGACCTTCTTAATCGGGAATCTGGTTGCCTTCGGCTTTTGGATGATCCTGAGGTATGTAGAGAATCTTTTGGGTAATTGGGTTGCTTTACTATATGTGTAATGGCTCCTTTGTTTTTTTACTTCTTTACGTTCTTTTCCTTCTCTTGTGCATAGCAGAAAGGTACTACTGTGGAAAAACTAGTTGAAGAAGTTGTTAAGGATGACCAGCATTTAAGGCACTTAATTGGCATTTGTGAAGGTAATTTCAACTTTTAGCATAGCCTTTAGTGTAGTTGAAATATTTGGAAAAGATAAATCAATTATGCTTTTCATATGAAATCCTCATATCATCTTTGAAGTTCTGTGTAATCGAGGTTTAACAGAAATCTGTCTCTGCAGCTCAAAGGCAAGTGGGAGAAACTGCTCTAAATGATAAGAGCTCAAGATCACACCAGATAATCAGGCTGGTAAGTCTTTCAAGTCAATTATTGTAATAACTTTTCTATTTCAGTTTCATGACTGTTTGTTTGATGCATGCTTGGTACAATCTTGTCATCTAACTTTTACCGAGGCATTCATTAATCTTTCATGGAGATTGATCTGGCCTGTGCCCCACAAAAACAATAAATCCAGCAGAATTTTATTCCATTTTTATTATTTTAAGAGATAAGATGGGACTGCTAACACCTGCCTTAATTAACTATTTGATTTCTTCACCCAGTACCTAGTATCCGTATACACATCACATCTCACATTTGCCATCATTGATTTTAGTCATAGTTTAATTCTTACTTATTTAGGATACTCTTAGGTAGCTTTGGATTAAAAAAAATAAAAAAATGTTCAGGAATGGGAATGAGATTCCAAATCATCATGTTGGAGTATTGTTTTATCCATACTTATTGATGTTAAAAGAAGCTAATTCTCTGTGGAGATTTCTATGTTAGGAAATCACAGTTTATTTATTTACTTATTTTAATGATAACATACATTGTCAAAAAAATTGTTTATTTCAGACTATTGAGAGTAGCCACCGGGAAAATTCTGGATGTGTGAAGTCATTTATAGCAAGTTTGGTATGTTGTATAACTTTCCCTTACTTGTGACGCTTGGTAGTAAACAACTGTCACGATATGTTGATTGGAGTACTGAAATACTGTAGAATCTTGTGGACCTTGCTGGGAGTGAACGTGTTTCTCAAACAAATGCGGATGGCACAAGATTGAAGGAAGGTAGTCATATCAACCGCAGCTTGTTGACACTCACGACAGTTATCAGGAAGCTAAGGTAAGGGAATGATGAGGCTCAATTCAATCACTAAGTTGTGACTCAAGTGCAGAATTTTGCTATATTGTAAATAATTATATAGTGCTTATTGAAATTATTATTTTGATTTTTTTCATATATATATATATATATATATATATATATTAAATTCAGCTGTTTGTGTGGTGATCTGGATGGAAGATTTTTTAATTCTTGCAAACGTTATCAAAAACAGTTCTATCAAATTTCCAACTCCCCCAAATATCTGATACTAGAAGTGATAAAATTGTGTAATTATGGACTTGGCTTCAGTTGCTCAAGCACATCATGTTGCTATATAGTACTATTGTTATGATTTTGATGTTTCTATTCATATTAAATTCAGTTGTCTGGTGATCTGGATTGAAGATTTATTAACTCTTGTGTTGTGTACAAAATCAACTCTTTTCGATCACTAATTCCAAATGTTTGATAGTTTTCTTTTATTTTCCCTTTATAGGATGCAGAATTGCTAAGATTGTGTAACTAGTTCGTTTAATGTAGATTTTGTGTGCTCCCACTTTACGTTCACCTTGATTATTAGGGTATGATGCTCATCTTCTGCTGTAATTTGTTGAGAGATCAGAGAAGTAAATCCATTTGATTCTAACTTACTGAGTTTTTGGTTTTCAGTGGTGGAAAAAGGAGTAGTCACATACCATACAGAGATTCAAAACTTACACGTATATTGCAAGCTTCTCTTGGGGGAAATGCTCGAACAGCAATCATATGCACCATGAGTCCAGCTTTAAGTCACATGGAGCAGACAAGGAATACACTCTTATTTGCAACTAGTGCAAAGGAAGTCACCAACAACGCCCGTGTAAATATGGTATATTAGCAAACTAATGCTAAACATAATATTAACAACACTTCTATATCGATCTCATGCTGATTAAATGTATTAGCATCTGAACATAGGAAATCATTTCTCTATATGCTTCTAGAAAATAAGAATAGCCTTGTGACTAAAAGTACTGCTTTCAAGATCATATAAGACACTTTTAGGGCATCCATGTCATCATTAGGTTCATCTTCCTAGATTTATGTAACTTTTGGGCAGTTCCAGCTTGCATCGTTAGAAACACTTTATTTGGGGGACTGTTTCAGTCTTTCACAGTTATAGCTTTTTATTTATTGGTTGTGTTTATCATCAGAATATGACAAGGGGTATATGTAGTGGCTATGATATTGTTGCTGCAAAGATTTCTTCCACCGATAGCAACTTCGGAAAAGGATGATTTATTTTTCTTCCAAAGCAATTCATTCTTGCATGGCGTCGCTTCTATTACTAATTGTCATGTTACCACCTAGCAAATTATGGCCTTTTGAAACCATATATCTTGAATTTGATTGATATATACCCTTAGTATTGCAAGATATCATGTATCTAATTATCCAATTATACTCACGTATAATGATATGGTAACTCTACATGTTTCTATAGCAAATGTTTTGTGGTTTGCTTGTTTCCTTACCATGGTGGTCATGTTTTTCCTTTCTATGTGTACCATGCTAAGATTTTAAGTTGCCGGTGGATTTTTATCCAGGTTGTTTCAGATAAAAGGCTTGTAAAGCATTTGCAGGAGGAAGTGGCCAGACTTGAAGCAGAGCTACGGAGTCCAGAACCTTCTTCTACTTCTTTTTCTTCTTCATCTTTAAGGTCTCTATTGGTGGAAAAAGACTTAAAAATCCAGCAGGTATGCATGTTTTGTGACAAGTGGACTGACGAATAGCTTCTTGTTTTTTTCATTATTCCATTCAAATATAAGGTAGAGCTTACTGTTTTGTAAGTCGCTATTCAATCAGCAAAAGCCCTTGATTTATCAGATACAGTATTTACTTATGTCATATGTTGAAGTGATGACTAAAGCCACTCACTGGAAAAGTATAAAACGAATGAGCTATATATAAAGGTATAAGTGAAACTCTACTGAATAAGGAGGTTGATTTTTTAGCAGTGGAAGCACAATAACCAGGTTTTGGTCCTGGCCTTGCCACCTTGGCCTGTTTATGTTGCACGTGAGGGTTGAAGCTCAATGATACTGTTGCATGCTTTGTATGCCATAAAATTATGGTTGTCCTTGGAAGTTGGAAATAGTTGCTAAAACAATATAATTACATGCATTTTACACAAGATATACCACTCACCTACCATGGTTGCAGTTATATTATCTATCTCATCACCTTGATAAGGATTATATCTATTATAATTAGCTGAGTAATTTGCAAAATATGGGAAGAGTTCAACTTCCTTGAAGCTCTGTATTGTTTTTAATTCCAAATAACTTTTAATTTGAAGATGGAAAGAGAGATGAAAGAGCTGAAGCGACAAAGAGACCTTGCAGAATCCCAACTTGAACAGGAAAGAAAAGCAAACAAGGAGCAGAAGGTATTGGAGTTTTGTATATTATGTGTATCTGTATTTTAACGTTTTTACTTTTGGTTCTCTTATTCATTTTACTGTTTTCAGGGATCAAACCACTCAGGGCCTTCTCGCCAGGCAGTCAGATGTCTTTCTTTTCTTAGTGAGAATGAATCCATTTCAGGTAAATCTACTCCAAAAACCCAAACAAGAAAGACCTTGGGAAGGCGGGCAATGTTCAGGCAGTCTGTTACTTCCACAGACCCATCATTACTTGTGCATGAAATCCGGAAGCTCGAGCAGAGGCAGAGGCAACTTGGGGAGGAAGCAAATAGAGCACTCGAAGTCCTTCATAAGGAGGTTGCTTCCCACAGACTGGGGGGTCAAGAAACTGCCGAAACAATAGCAAAGATGCTATCTGAAATAAAAGATATGCAAGTAGTTAGCTCCATACCTGAAGAAGTTGTGTTTGGAGATAAGGCCACCCTGAAGGATGAGATTTCACGACTGAACTCTCAAGAAAGCACTATTGCATCTCTAGAAAGGAAGCTCGAGAACGTTCAACAATCTATAGACAAGTTGGTTGTATCTTTTTCAAATACCGAGGAATCTTCAGAGATGAAGACCCAAGCGAAGAAGAAGAAAATCCTTTCTTTTTCCTCCTTAAGCAACAGTTCAAACATGCAAAATATAATAAGGCCTCCATGCTCCCCTCTATCCTCATCTCGGAAGGTAATGGAATATGAAACTGAAAACAAGGACCCAGAGAACAATGCTACTCTGTCTAGTAGTGACATATTGGCCACACCACGTAAAGCTACTCCACATATAAATGATGGAAATGGTTATTGTGTCTCGTCAAGGGAGGGAACTCCTGCTTCCCTGAAATCAAATTCTGTTAATGTAAAAAAAATGCAGAGGATGTTCAAGAATGCTGCTGAGGAGAATATACGGAGTATTAGAACTTATGTTACCGAGTTAAAAGAACGTGTAGCAAAGCTACAGTACCAAAAGCAGCTTCTTGTTTGCCAGGTAAGAACTATTTTTATTATCATGCAGCTTCCTTTGTTTATTTTAAATTTGAACTCATGCAGTACATCGACATGAAACTTCACTTTTGGGGGGAGTAAAGATAATAATCTATCATCTATGCATAAAGTTAATGACTCCTACAATACATCTTTCTGTCCTGAGACTGTGCCACGCAAAGTTGAACGTCTAGTGTTTCAGTTTCATATGGTTCTGGATGCATATAGATCTCTTGAATTCACATTTTTAACCTAGAAGACACATACAGGCACCTTCAACATCTGTCTAGTGTATTTTCAGCTCTTGGATTTCTTTTTAGTTTTTATTTTGGTAAAGAATCTGACCCCTGCCAAGTGCCAACACCCTCTAAAGTGTTTCTGTTCAATGCACAGATTAAGTTTTCCTCCTTTAGTACATCAACATTTGTCATGCTTGTCTATTTTGGTTTTACCTTTCAAGTGGACCAAGCAACACAAGTCTTGTATGAAATTGATTTGCATTCAACGTAATACATTATTTATCAATATTAGGTTCTTGAGATGGAGGCAAGTGAGTCTGTGACCGAGGATACCAATACAAGTGAACAGTCTCCCATGCAGTGGCACTTGCTGTTTGAGGATCAGAGGAAGCAAATTATAATGTTATGGCATTTATGCCACGTTTCAATTGTGCACCGTACACAATTCTATTTGCTATTTAGAGGAGACCCTGCTGACCAGATATATATGGAAGTTGAACTCAGAAGGTTGACATGGTTGGAGCAGCAACTGGCAGAAGTTGGCAACGCAAGCCCAGCATTGTTAGGTGATGACCCAGCAAGCTCTGTGTCTGCAAGGTACTCTTCATATTACTCACTCGTTTCATATTGAAATTTTAAAAGATATGTTTTTTCGTGTTCAAGTTGATGTTAACCTTGTGTCACTCGATAATCATCGTGTAGCATCAAGGCCCTTCAGCAAGAAAGGGAGTATTTAGCCAAGAGAGTGAGTTCGAAACTAACAGCAGAAGAAAGAGAGAGGCTCTACACGAAATGGGAAATCCCAACCGTAGGAAAACAAAGGAGGTTACAACTGGTGAACAAATTGTGGACAGATCCTCTTAACATGCAACATGTAGAAGAGAGTGCTGAAATTGTTGCGAAGTTGGTTGGGTTCTGCGAAGCAGGAGAACATGCCAGTAAGGAGATGTTTGAGCTCAACTTTAAAAACCCATGCGATAAAAAGACGTGGATGGGGTGGAACTTGATATCAAATCTCTTGCATTTGTAAAGGAAATGGCCTGAGTTTCTTGTAGTGCAGTGTACTGTAGCTGTAGCTTCATCAATGTATTCCTTGGTAGTAAATTTCCATTTCTATGGACATCTAGTCCAAGAAGGAGCTGTTCGTCTAAATCTAGCTAGAGTTCTCTCTCTAGTGGATTAACATTAGAAAGAGGAGATTGATGGTGTTTCGCAGAATTTTTCATGTGGGGTTGGGTTCTCTTAACAAGCATCAGTTTCTCGGTTTCAGTTATCCAAGTTGAAGAAAAAATATAGTTTCTATGTCTCAAAAAAAGCATTCTATCTTAGTACTTGAGTTACGATGGAATAATTAATTGATTTGTCTGTTGACTAGGAGTCAACAAAACGACTAGATCGCGTATTGGTGTAAACCTCTTGTAATTGTGGTAGTCTTGTAAATGGTTTTCACATTTAGAGTATTTTTGGATGGACTTTCCCTTGATAATTTGGACTTGCTTGCTTTGCGCATCGTTGAGCAAAGCTTAGGGTGTACCCTTGGATTTCAACATCAGACGTGTGAATAAAAATCTCAACCATTATGAAATATGGGCGTATATACGTGAAATGCCAATAGTCCACAAAAAAATTCATATTTTATGGTTATAACTTATAAGGAGTATATTTACTCACAAACGAAAAATGTGGGGGTAATGTGTTGCTTGTGATTGGTTGCAAGTGGGTTTGACGTAGTAATGATGTGATCACCTTAGGCCTTGGAGGTTGCCGAAGTACCAAGTCTAAGAGGTATTATTCCCAAGGCATATCATCCTGGGAGCCTACATGCGTACTTACCCATGACCGTATTACGGGGGTGAGGCCCAGGCAGACTGAAGGCTCGGGGCCCCATGTGATATGATGCCTCATTGTTTAATTGAGTCGTAGAGGCGATGCTTTAAAGTGCGTGTCTGGAGAGGCACGTGCATGGCGCGTGCCTTGGAGGCGCGCGTGCCTAAAAATCTTATGCGTAGTGTTGCGGAGGGAGTAGAGACTCGTGTGGAGGTCAACCATGGTGAGGGTCTTTATACGCCATTTTTAAAGAGGTCACAAACTTTTGTATGCGAACCGAATCGTTTTGCTGACACAATGGTTCAAGTGTATTAAACATCTCACGTGATCATCACATGATTCGTCATTAAATAAAAATAATTATTTTATATATTTTAAATTTCACATCATAATACTTAACAGACACCTAACGGAAACTAACAACATAGACAATTTAGAATTTTTTGTTCATATTTAAAAGATCATGGTCCAGAGTGAGATTTTAAACCTTTTTAAGGACCAAGGGAGTAATTTTGTAATTAAAGTGAGGTAGAAAATAAAAGTTCTAATCAGGGGCACATTGGTCATTTGACTCCACACTATCGTTCCAGTCTTTTTGAACCCTAAAAAAACTCTCTCACAGTGCGTTCTGTATCTGGTTGTGGAAGCAGAAATATTGAAGCCAAAGCTCTCTCTCCTGCTGTGACTGCGACTCAGTGTTCAAGAAATTAGGTTTTCGTGAATACAAAATAAGAAATCCATCAGAATGGGAAGAGAACAGCCGACGCAGCAGCAGGTGGCGTTCACCGTCGAGCAACTCGTTGCCGTCAATCCGTACAATCCTGACATCCTCCCCGATCTCGAAAACTATGTCAACGAGCAGGTCTTTCTTTCGCCTATTTTTTCTTTTCTTTTTTATATTGCTTAAATAGCTAATAAGATTGTCTTGTCGTATTTGATTAGAAAAGTTGAATTCTTACGGTTAGTAATGCGTTCTGCTTAGTTTTGCTGAGAAATTGACTGAAACCCTGTTAGGGAATAAATATACGCAGTGGGTTCTGTGTTGCTGAATTGGGTTTTCCTTTTCTTTTCCTCTGAGGCTCTGACCCTATTATGAATTGAAGATATTGTGTCATAGGAAATTTACTGCATTGCTTGCACATCATAGAGTAATTGTGATGATATATTGAATCGAATGGAATCGAATTGCATAAAATATATTAGGTAACTGCTTACATAACTCTGCAACTTAGAAAGCATGGGACTTTTGTTATAATAAATTTTGGTCTTAGTCTGCAAAAGAAGTTTATTATTAAGCTGGATCCCTTTGTCTTACAGCATGTATTCACTGTGCAAATATCTTAAATCGTACATGATACTATGGGAAATTAGCATGTTTAAGTATGCTTCTATATGTGCTTACCTGCTTAAGAATGATAGACATGCCAACATAATATGAGATCTCATGTTTACAGGTTTCATCACAAACTTATAGCCTGGATGCAAATCTTTGCCTCCTTCGCCTCTATCAGGTATTGTGTCTGTCCTATGTTTGTTTGAGTTGAATGCATGCATACTCTTGGTTACAGATCCTCTCTTGGACAACAGTTTTCTTTGTGCTTCCATCATTGGTTTATCTTATTTTGGTAAATAGTCTCAATGTTCGGCTGTTCGCATTTTGTTTGCCGGTGCAGTTTGAACCTGATAGAATGAGCACCCAAATTGTTGCCCGCATTTTGGTTAAGGTCTGGATAAGCCTCCACTACCTGATTTCAATTATTTTAAGTTAATTGGCAAATGGTTTGTTATTGACTCTTGGTGGTTATCCACTTTTTTGGTGCAGGCATTAATGGCCATGCCCTCTCCAGATTTCAGCCTTTGCCTCTTTTTAATTCCAGAAAGAGTGGTATCTTTCTTTTCAAAAACTTGAAATTGTCATGCGATTTGTGGGATATTCTCAAATGAATTTTTCCTTACTTTTTTTCTCCTCATTTTCAGCAAATGGAGGAACAATTCAAGACACTGATTGTTCTTTCACATTATTTGGAGGTATGTGTCTTACTTTTGTGTTCTGGCTGAAATGCCTGTATGAAATGCGTTCCAAGCCTATTTTTTCTTATGTAGACTGGAAGGTTCCGTCAATTTTGGGATGAAGCAGCTAAGAGCCGTCACATAGTTGAGGTTGTACCAGGTAATGATAAATTGCAATGCAATCATAGTTGGTGTGCCGATCAAAAAAAAAAAAAAAAAAATCATAGTTGGGGAAACTTTTTATTTGTTAGATATATTTTTTTTGTTTATTGAATATCTTGGTGAAAGGATACCATAGCTTTAAAAAAAATGCGCCAGTTCCTGGTCTTTTTTCAGGGAACTGTGCCTTTGTGGAACAAACAAGATACTGGTTTTAGAACTTGCATGGTTATCCATCCATGTGATCTGCTGGTGTACCATATCATAGCAACCAACATGTGTTCCTACTTCATCAGTACTCTGTTCAATTACATACATCATCACATGCCAACGTTGCATATCATTGATCTTTGTTATTTGGTGCATGTTTTCGTTGATACTAACTAGGAAACATGCACGTTGAGTTACAGTAATGGTAACCATAGGGTAACTTTAAACCTTATCTGTAATAATAATTCTAAAGCCTTCTCTATTACTGTAATAGAACACTTCTGTTCTGTCAAGTCTCCTCTATAGAAATAATGAAGTCTGTTCTGTACTGATGAGGATTTATTGCAGGTTTTGAGCAAGCAATCCAGGACTATGCTATTCATGTCCTTGCATTGACTTATCAAAAGGTTCCTAGATCTGTTCTTGCTGAGGTATGTTGATTTCCTTTACTCTTTTTTTTTTTTTTTTTTTTTTTTTTGTTGTTGGTGTTTTGGTTTGTTTTTCCCATTTAAACAGT
>JAYMTK010001632.1:0-15800 GCA_036897405.1 Pelargonium myrrhifolium | reverse complement strand
GGTTAGATAAGGAAGAAAAAGGTGAAGGTGATATGGAGGGTGAGGCGGAGAGTGGAGTGAGGTGGAAGGGTGAGGTGCCACGTCGGCACTTAACGGTAAGTTTTTAACGGAATTGGACGGAAGGACCAAATGAGTTCATTTTTGAATACTACGAAGACTATTTTTTAACAAAATGAAGTACAAGGATATCATTTCGAATAGTACATAGATAGGGACTTTTTCCTATATATATATACATACACCAAATCGTAAAGGAGCTCCTAATTATCCTCCACCGAGTGATCGATCATACACGTACGTACGTACATGTGGTTGTCATCCTGACACATGGCATGTGAATGTGGGTTCCATTTCATGATTCTCCCCCTTTTACCTTTTTCATCTATAGATTTTTGTAGGACAAACCTAGCAAGCTACACACTTTATACTCTATAATTAAGATCATATCACTCACCTTCATTATTCATGCACCTTTTTTAACAGGTTTGTGATGCATAGAAATGGAATTGGAATGGATCGGACAGAGCATTTTGATATTCAATCTAGTCTATGATCATTATCAAATAATCATACCACTTTTCTTGGAAACAATTTTGATTAGCTTCCTGCTACACCTTACTTAACGATATTGTTACGATTATATACTCATTTTGTTGTGAAATGAGTGTCTTTGTTTTTATTAAAAGAAGTGTTATATGTACTTTTGGTACATAAATTTATGCGCGAAACTAAATCTAGTACTCAATCTTTTATTTTACCAGAGTTGATACTCATATTTTTATTTTCTACTAAATCTAGTACCTACCGTCAAATCTCACTAACGGAACCGTTAAGTTGCTGACGTGAAAATTAAAAAATTAATGGTTCCGTTAGTGAGATTTAACGGTAGGTACTAGATTTGGTAGAAAATAAAAATATGGGTACCAACTCTGGTTAAATAAAAGATTGAGTACTAGATTTGGTTTCGCGCATAAGTTGGGTACCAAAAGTACATATAACCCTTAAAGAATACGTAAAAAAAGTTAGTTAGTGTTATATAATTATTTTTAAAGAGCATGTGTTCCAACAAATTCAAGAAATAATAACTTAGTATAAGGATGTTATTTTTTTTATTGATACAGATAGGTACCGAAATCCTATTTTGCAACGGCCTAGTACCCACAAGTCAAGTAGATTATTTACAAATCTATACTGTGGACTAGTGTTCAAGGGAGAGACTTCGTCTCTCCCCTCTAACCTATGACTTTTGACACCGTACCAAAGTGGTCTCTTACACAACCACCACCAAAAATGTGTTGAGTGGGGATCGATCCTGAGATATAAGAATGTTATTAGTAATTCATTTTATAACTAACTTTCTATAATAAATAAAAGAAAGAAAACACACATTTTGAAACAAACACGCAAGACAAACAAGATACTCATTTTGGGACTGAGAGAGTAGACCGGATCACACACAAAAAATACTTTTCTTTTTAATTATTAAATTGACATAAGTTTCTATATTATATAAAGGGTTCACCTTCCAAATAATAAGATGAGCTTCCATTGCTTTTTATCATCAACTTTTGAATTGATCCCATATTATCACTGCCACACTTGTTCCATAAAACCCTAACTCTCTAACCCCATCTCTCTTTCTTGGCTTGTTTCTCTTCACCTCTCTGCTTATTACTTCATTTCACTTCTCTCTCTCTCTCTGATCTCTTTCTTTCTCAACATAAAATCATGGACATGACAGCAGAAGCAGACCTGCTAACACTATCATCATCAAGATCAGGATCTGATGATCAGCACAAGATGGAGATGTTAGCAATGATGATGCAAATGGATCACCACAACAACAACACGAATGACACAATATTTCCATCACTGCTCTGTAACCCTAATAGTACTGTCTTGAACAAGAGGATGAGGATGGCATCAATGAGGGAGGTGATATTCGGGATGGCGGTGATGCAGCCAGTTGAGATAGACCCGGAGTCACTGAAACCGCCCAAGAGGAGGAACGTGAAGATCTCAAAGGAGCCTCAGAGCGTGGCGGCGAGGCACCGGCGGGAGAGGATCAGCCACAAGATGAGGATCCTGAAGAGAATGGTCCCCGGAGGGACTAAGATGGACACAGCTTCCATGCTGGACGAGGCCATTCATTACGTCAACTTCTTGAAGAAACTGCTTCACACCTTGGAGCAACTTTCTACTGTTGGACCAAATAATCTCATGCCAGATGTTAATTTTCTTGAAACCTAATTCGATCTCTTAGGTCTTAATTAGCTACTGTTAATTAATTTGTGTTTGGATTTGTGGATTGTAAATTAATTAAAACAAGCAAAAAATTAAGTGTTTTAGTTTGTATCGTTTATAGCTAGCTGCTTTATAATTTTGTGCCCTTTTTTCGAGTCATGAAGTTGTTTGATTCCCGGATTCTACTGTAGAATCTTAAGGTTATATGTAACGAAAATTTGAAGTGCACTATTAAATGTATATCCAATATTATTAGTTAACTCTTATTTGTATTCCCTGATAGAATCAAGATTGTGTTAAATTGGTTACTATGCATATTTCAAGATGTGTACCTGCAAGTGATGAAGTTCAGAGAGAATTTATTCTCCGTAGAGAGAGAATCAAAGACAAGCATGGCTTGCCTGGCTAAAAATGTAGGTATGCTTACTAATTGTTTCACTTTGCGTATACTCAGTGCCCTTGTCAATCCCATAACATCCTTTAACATATAACAAAGTCAAATCTCTTTGGCCTTTCAGTTTCTTACTTTGAGCCTTGAAAACACTCCATGCTTCTCCGTTGGAAGCGGTTGTTTGGTAACTGATGTGCTTGTTTGAAACTGGTCAACGCGAGCGCAATAGATGTTACTTGTCGTCTTGTCCACGAAGATAAAGTTTTTCTAATTATTCAATGTCTAACTCCAAATCATCCAATTCTTTATTCTCCACTCCAAGATTAGGGAACCGGGTTGTGTCTTGTCTCTAACATGTGATCTGCAAAGCAACACACCAAAAAACGATAACCCCTGCAGTGGTTTAGAGACACCGTCTTAGGCGTGAGAGTAAGAACTCTACTGGAATCATAAGGAAGTTAGAGAGCTTTTCTAAAGAGAGAAAGGTAGAGATAACAATATTTGAGAGAACGAATATATATCAAGATCCCTCTCTATCTCTTACCAAAAGAGAGGTATTTATAGTAACATCACATATTGCCACGTGTCAGTGTGTGATTGGTTGCTAAGTGTATGGAGGCCCATCTTGGGCCCATTTGTGCTTTGGGCTTTGTGCCCCCCCCCCCAAGTGCGTTGCTCGAGCGCGTTGGGAAGTATTTTGAGATCTCGTATGTGCCTTGCGTGCTGCGACAACTCGCTGAAGCCCTTAGGAGCCTCTACCACATGTGGTAGCGTCTTTAGGTTTTGAGAGTGTATGATGATAATGTGACTTGCTTGAGGAGCCTTTAAGGTGATCCGGCGAGGTGGAGGCCTTGAAAGGACTCTTGGTTTGGGGTGTAGGGTCATGGTGCTCAGACCGGAACTTAGTGATTTGAGAGGCCATTGGGCAAGGCGGGGAACCTTAGAGACTGGTGAAGCAGAGGTGTGTAGTATGGAAGAGCCTTAGCTAGACAACATGGAGGAGATCCTTGGCTAGACAACACAAATGAGAGTTTTGGTGTCTTTTGTTATGGAGACACGTGTGCTCCTTGGAGCCTTTCGTGTTCTACGGTGGAGCTTGACGTACTCTGCATAGCTAGGTGCTACACAAGTCTTGAGGTGCTACATGAAGCCTTGAAGTGCTACGCTGAGCCTTGATGTGCTACGCGGAGCCTTGAGGTGCTACGCAAAGCCTTGGTGCTTCGTGGATGTTTGATGTGCAACACGGAGTTGTGCTACACATAGAAGTATCGAGAGCGTGAAGGAGATGTGAGTGCTCCTCGGAGCCTTGGGTGCTCCATGGTGTTATGCTACGCGAAAGAGCCTTTTGGTACATAAAGGAGACCTCCAACTCCAAAAAGGAGATCTCCAAACCGGATGAGAAGGCCTCCAAATACGTTTGTGCCACAACATCTGATGTATTTGAAGGTCTCCAAATCCGTTGAAGGAGATCTCCAAATCGGATTTGGAGGTCTCCACATATGTTCCGTTCCGGGCATGGGTTATGCGTGTCACGACATCAGGTGTATTTGGAGATCTCCAAATCTGTCGTAGGAGATTTCAAAATCGGATTTGAAGGGTCTCCAAATTCGTCATATGAGATCTATAAATCAGATTTGAAGGTCTCCAAATTCGTCGTAGGAAATCTCCAAATCGAATTTGGAGGTATCCAAACACGTTCTGTGCCGTGACATGGGTTATGTGTGCCACGACATTAGTCGTGTTTGGAGGGTTCCAAATATGGGAAGGAGGTCTACAATCCGATGAAGGATTGGTGCAACTACGTCCCATACTTGGGACTTTGGTTTGCTTTGGTTCGAATCAATTCCGTCTTTCATTCTAAGTTTGCGAAGGCGAGCCATGCGAGAAGTTTGGACCCAGTCGGGTTGCTTAGGTGGCGCTCGTAGAAGGAGGTGACGTGGCGCTCGGATGCCACGTGTTGCATTTTCATTTATTTTCGAATTTATAATTTTTAGGTTAGCATCACTAACCCTTCAACTTCTTTTCAAGCACTTATTGTAGTTGTTAAAGTAAAAAAAAATTGTGTTAATTATATTATTAAATTATGTCATTGCAAAAGCCGGTAAAAGAGAGTCATTCTCTCTATTTATTTTTACACAAGTGTTTTTTTTTTCACTTGTTTTTAATACTTCATATCATGAAAAATATAGATAAAGAAAATATATTTTTGGTGATTTCACATTTTTAATGGTGTGATAGCAAACACACGAGTGTTTATGAACAAGGCCCAAAGCTTTCGGGATTGATTTTTTTAAAAAAAATCTTTTAGGATTGTGCATGATAAAATGCTCAATACATGACATACATGGCCAACTCTGTTTTATTGAAAAAAATAAGAAACATCAAGTGCATGAATCTGTTTATACAATTGTTCAAAGGACAGAGTGTTTAACATCTATTTTAGAATGATTTATCCATAATATTGTATGTTGTCGCAGTGAGAAAATAGTCTCTATGCAGAAGTATGAAAAGATTGAATATTTATATAATCCTTCCCATGCTTAATAGTGGAAGCATTGTTTAATGGGTCTTCTTTTACCTCCATAATCCTCCTTGTACTTAACGGTGGAAGTCTAGTGCACTAGTTTGTTTTGCAATATCAACATTGGAAGGGTATTCGAACATGGGACCTCAAGCGGATCAAACATTTTAAACCACTTAATTCAATAGTTATTGCTCAATAGGTCATCTTTTGTGTGTGAAAAAAAATCTATTAAAGATAATGTAATGCATGTAACTTATGTGTCAAGATCCTCTTAAGGATAGTTGGAAGGTAAGTTACTAATCAAATCACTTCCGGTGACGTGGAATATGTGCATATAGAATCTCATATTCTTATAAGATGTTGGAAATTTTTTAAATTTTATCATCGCTTTCGTCGTCGTCATCTTTCTCTTACTCGTTTAAATTTGGAAGTGTATATTCATAAAAATACCAAATAAAGCTATCATCATCACTTAAACACTTGTAAAATAAACCTATTAAGAGAACACCAAATTGCACACCTAGCTATTTACACATTAACTAGGATATGACCTCGTGCGTTGCACGGATAGTAGACCAAATTTATAACGAAAAATATTGTTAATCTGATTAGAAATGCGATGTGAGATGTTTGTATTTATTTTCAGTTAATTAATATCTTACTACAAATCGAATTGTTTGTTTAGTTATAAGTGTAGTGTGTGATGTTTGAATTTGTATTCACTTCAATAGTTCATTACAAATTTGTTTTTAATTATATAATGTCTCATTTATAACTTGAAATTATCAACAATTAGAATGCAATTACCTTTCATTTACTTGGATTAATAACTTAATAGTAAGGAAAAAATATTTACAAATGATAAGATAATGATGTTTGTAAGTCTCACATTGAAAATGTAGAAATCATGAAGTAAACAGACTGATAAAAACTTAAAGGTTATCTAAGAATCCCGCGTTGGAAAAGTAGAGAAACCATTGAAATTGCAAATCCTATATAAACATCACTTATATCATAAGTATATTATTGTCATATCTAAAACTAATACATGTTACTATTAGTTAATAGGGTGACTTTTTGTAACTTAATGAAATGAAAAGTCTCTTAATGAGAGAGCTATAAATGTTAAAGATGATGATGCGATATCTTCTAGTGTTGTCTCACTAAATTTAACATACATATGTATGAATTTCGAAAAACACGTCATTATGAGGGTGATGCATTTGTATTTAATATTTTCTGCGACCGTCTACCCAACTCCAATATATATGTTATGCACAACTTTTTCCCGTTCACTTCTTGTGTACCAATACTAATTTTCACTTTCATATTAGTGTACATTTAAGTGCACAAGTACCATGTGTCAGTTGTCAATTAAAATTTCATTTGTGCACTTTTTTGTAAACCTAGATTTTATCTTTGCACTAATCATATGCTAATTATAAACTATTGATGCTACTCAAAAAATTATAAGTCGACTGACGAATGGGAGCGTGACACGTGGCACCTGAGTGCCACATAACCACCACGCCCGAGACCAAGTCAAAGAGACCATATACTAAGACCCCAAGTCCTAGACTCATGCGAAGATGGGCTAAGGCCCATAGAAGACGAACCAAGCCCCAAAGAAGACAAGACCAAGAGCCCAAGGTTGTGGTCCAGGATCATGGTCCCAGCACGACGACGCACGAGCAGTTGCACGACCATTGGACCACGACCACCAAGCGTGGTCCCGTGTCACCTAGATCGTGGTCCCCAAGTCTGGATCTAGACCAAGCAAGGCAACCACGTCACCTGGTCCTAAATCTGCCTTGTCTCCGTAGCGTCATGGTCTCTCCTATGTAGTCCAAGCGAACTACGTGCACGGCACGAACTTGGATTGAGATCGTGGGAAGCCAAGTCATGGCGTCAGCCTTAGATTCATTCACTCGAGGAGCCAGATAAGTGGTTCAACCCAGTGACTTAACTCGATGGACCCCACCACCCTGCTAAAGTACAATGTAAACACGCCGTGACACTTGGCAGCCATTGGTGAGAGAACCAAGTAGTACTGCCCTAATCCAAAAAGTGGATTCACCACAGGAAAACATGTACCCATGTAAAAGCATATAAATACCCCTCTGCATGTAAGAGAGGGGATACCTTGAGATATCTGTACTCACTCTGAATTCTGAATATTTTCTCTCTCTTTTATCTTTCTAGCTCCTTAATGTTTTCGGACGAAATCTCATTCTCATGCCAGAGGCGATGTCCCGGAATCACTCCGGGTCTCATCGTTCTTTGATATGCTCGTTTTGCAGAACTAAAGACCAAGACAAATACTGTGACCTAAGACTGTGAATTGAGACCCTGATCTTCTCCGAACCCTAACTTGGATTCTAGATTTGGACTTTGATATTGGACCTGGACCCAATAAGTTGGAAGCCCATTCTCTTGATTAGAAGTGATACGACATTGGAGTGATGCGTTTAGATATTTGAACATTTTTGATGCATCAACTTTTGGTTCCATTGTCGGGAACGTTTGAAAGCCACGTTTCCCTACCCTCGGACGATAAGGAAGACAAGCATGGCCCCTACCTAAAAATGTGATTGATCAACAGCTAGTCGTGGAGACAGATTTCACCTTGCAGCCATCCCCACTTCATCTTGAGCGATGCCGACTGGGTCCACCCAAGACAAACTAGGGGACCACATCGATCCCCTCATGGGAAAAGTGACCTCGACCCGCGAAGAGGTCCAAGAAGAAATGTGAAACGTCCCAAACTTGAGAGGCAACATAAACGCCTCCCGAGCTACGCACTCTTATTTGTAGTCCTAAGAGCCAAGAGCTCCGACCTCGCCTCCTCTGCCTCATGACCTTCCAGCCGACCCAACTCCTTAGATCGATGACCTTTTCATTGTTGGGAAGAATGTCGTCTTGGCAACTTCGTTGCCCAGATGACGACCCATCTGTGGCCCTAGCGGCCTAGGACCCCCCTCCTCGTCCTCTTTCAATAGTACCCAGAGGGACGAGGAAGGAAATGTCCCCGCCCTGTGCTGAGCATACACAACGGGTCCCCCGTGATCATCGTGTCATCCGAGTGCGCGATGATCACCCAGGTTCAGAAGGACGATTCCCCTTCAAATTCTGACTCGGTCCCGAGGGAGCCCTACCCGCTCGTTTCCATATTGAGTAACACGCGTCGGACCCACCAGAGACCCCATCACCACGCTAATGGGTGATCTAGAGACGAAGAAGGGTATGGTGAGTCCTACGCGGTCAGATCACGAGCAAATCATCTGCACCACCGAGGGACCACCTCATACTCCAACTCGGGCACGATCGAGAGTCCGAGGCCAAGAAGAAGGGATGAGGCCAACGCTACCTAAGCTCAAACTCGGGTAGCGCGAGAGGTCTCTTTCTAGACGGCGCTTCCTCTGACCCCAGAGACTCGCAACCAGCGAGATGAAAGCGCGTCTATCCAAGCCCTACAGGCCGATATCCAAACCCTCCGAGACCAGATAGCCATTGCCTCATCGACCCATGCCATCGCAAGGACGACCTCTTCCAGCAACCCATTGAGTGCGGCTCTCCGAGCGGTCCCCGCGAACCCTCGGATCTGACTCAGTCAAAGAAAGATTATGATGGGCTCACCGTCGCCATCGAGCATGTCACATCCTTTGAGTTGACCATAGCCCAACAGACTGACTATTGATGCCGTGAAGTGCAGAATTTTCGCTAGCACCCTTTTCGGCCAAGCTCAGACGAACCAAGCCTTGAAGACAGCTCCATCACTTCATGGTATGACCTGAGGGGAAAATTCAAGACCTGCTTCATCTCGGTAGGGAAGGCCTTAAAGCCTAAGACGTTCCTGGTGAGCGTGAAACAAGACGAAAATGAGTCTCTCGCTAGCTAGGTCGAGAGATTCAGGAAGGCAATTTATAAGTGCCATGAACCCACGAATGAGACCATCATGACGGCGTTCTAGGCCGGGTCCACTCTCATAGTTTTCATCTCTCCTTCGCTACCCATCCACCCAAGACTTGGGAAAAAATGATGTCGGTCGCCCACAACCATGTTGGTGCAGAGGACATGATGAAGCAAGCGACAAAAAAATCCCATGGTCCCTCCCCCAACCAGAACAAGAAGGACTATCTTCCCCCGAGCAACCGGGATAACCAGAAGGGGAAGAATAAGGGACGCGATGCCGCCCTTCTCTTGAGGACCAACCTTTCTCCGTTTATGCCTAAGGTGTCCACCTCGATGGTGAACAGGTGGACCCCTCTAAACACAACCTATAGTAGGATGTGTGATTACATGTTGGAGCACGAGAGCATGTAGCGCCCTATAGTCCCCGAGGGCCAGCTCCGTGGTAAGTACAAGGACCAATATTGCACTCTCCACAAGTGCTATGGGCACGATATTGAACTGTTTCCACCTTATCAACGCAGTAGAGAAGGTCATCGATAAAGGAAGGCTGGGTAAGTTCATTGCTGGGACCCGAGGGCGAAGTGGGTAAGAGAAGCGAATGATGAAGCTGGGAGTTCGCAGACCGTAAAAGGTGTCAATCGTTACGGGGACGAAACATACACCATTCAAATGATAACCGAAAAGAGCAACCACCAACAGCAGGTCTCCATCTCCCATGTAAAGGGAAAAATCGGTGCCTTGAGAAGAATGGAAGAGACCGTGATCAACCCTCCTCTTCCCAACCCAGTGGACCAAGGAGATTAGTCGAATACCATCTTCTTCAAAGAAGAAGAGCTAACCCCAAAGCCTATGAGCAAGGAGTCCCTTGTCATCAAGGTTGCCCTTCTAGGGACCAATATAGAGAGGCTGTTCATTAACAGTAGTCAAGTGAACATCCTATACTGGGATGCCTTCGTCAAGCTAGAGCTGAAGATGAGCTCTCTAATGGAGTTCAAATGTGTATTGATGGGCTTCAATGATGCCATCACCACTGTCAAAAGGGTGGTGACTCTCCTAGTAACCCTAGGAGAGTTCCCAAAGGAGAAGACTCACGTTTGCGAGTTTATGGTGATTGACATACCCTCGGACCACAACGCCATCTTTGGGTGTCCGCTGATTGACAAGTTCGAGATGGTCCCGAGTGGCAACCACCAACGGGTCAAGTTCCCGACCACCAAAGGCATCGCGGTCCTCCTTGCTAGTTCGAGAAAGGTATGGGAGCACCAAGTTATGAAGGCCAAGGCCAAAGACCAAGTGGGGGAAATCTATCTCTCCCATGACATGAAGAGGGTGATGTTAAAGAATGGGAAGGCCCCAAAGCCCACCATCGATGACGAGGTCCCCTTCTTTGTTAAGGACCAGACCTTGACAACCTTTCGTCTGCCAACACCCCGGTGATAAAAAGGGGCTCGGTGTTGGGGACCATGCAAATGAGAGAAGATCAGAAGCTGGTTCAACTCCAGCCAAAAAGATGAGACCGAGCAGTATGAATACGTCCGCTAAGTCCGGATCGAGCAACGTGGCCGCACCCACGAAGTCCAGACCGAGTAAAACATTCACACGATGTAAGTCCATCCCCAAGAAGGACCATGTGACCGTGCCCACCACGTCCAGAACAAGCAACGTGGTCGTAACCATGAAGTCTGGACCGAGCAAGGTGATGACTCCATCTGGTGCCAACCGTGGACCAAGCCCTTTGACCACGACCATCAAGTCCGAAACCGTGCAACATGGATGCGCCCATGAAGTTTGGACCGAGTCAGATGGTCAGGTTCCAAAAGTCCACCCCCTATGAGCCACATCTGTGATCATGTTGCAAGATAACGCGTATCAACAAGGTTGCATCAAAGAAGCCTCCTCCACATCGCCTAAGGCAAGGTTACTTTGAGAAGCCGAAATCCCACGACCCTCTTGAGGCTGTGGATGAAAAAGTGGTCGAAGCCCTCAACTCTTCCATCATTATTGGGGAAGAGGGCGACGACCCAAAAGAGGCAATGCCGTGGGAGGAGGTGGACCCTCAAGATGAAGTGACCGAACCAGTCGATAAGGAGGGTCACGGAGACCAAGAAAACCTAAAAGGGACCATGGACAAAGACGTGGTCCGAGCTGCAGGATTGGGGTTGCCATGGACGAATTCAACCTACGAGTACACGAGTTCCGCCCAGAGGCAAGGAGCGAGACCGAAGAGGTGGTCCTCGACGAGTTGGACCCCACCAAGACGACCGATTTGGGGAAGAATCTGTCTCCCAAGGAGAAAAAGGAGCTCATCGCACTTCTCAAAGCCGACATTGATGTGTTTGCTAGGGTACCTGCGAACATGCCTGGGATCGACCCCAAGGTTGCTGAGCATTGCTTGGATATCATCCCTGGTGCCATTCCTGTGAAGCAGAGAAGAAGAAATTACTCCAAAGACAAGGAAGATGGCATCAAGGAAGAGGTCCAGAAGCTTCTGGATGCGGGTTTCATTAGGGAGATCAAGTACCCCGAATGGCTGGCCAATGTGGTCATGGTGAAGAAGAGCAATGGGAAGTGGCAGATGTGCGTGGACTTCACAAATCTGAACTAGGCATGCCCAAAGGATGATTGTCCTCTTCCTCACCTTAGCAAATTTGTATACTCCACCGTGAGTCATAGGGTCATTAGCTTTTTAGATGCTTTTTTCTGGATATCATTAGATTAAAATGCACCCTGGAAATCAAGAGAAAACATCATTTATAGAAACAGACTCTATTTTTTGCTACATTGTGATGCCATGTGGTCTTTAAAATGCTGGTGCCACTTACTAGAGAATGGTGAACACGGTTTTCGCGTCCCAAATAGGGCAAAACCTTGAAGTGTATGTGGACGATATGATTGTCAAGACCCCAAAGTAAGGGTCCCATCTAGTCGACCTTCAGGAGACCTTCTCTACCCTTAGAGAATTTAATATGAAGCTGAACTCATCCAAGTGCTCTTTTAGAGTAAGTTCAGGGAAATTCCTCGGTGTTATCGTGAGTGAGCGAGGCATCAAGGTCAACCCTGAAAAGGTCCAAGCCTTGATGACGATAAGAGAGCAGACCTGCTTGAAGCAAGTCCAGCAGCTTGCTAGTCGCATAGCTGCACCAAGTCGATTCATATCTCAGGCCGCAGAGAAGAGCCCTCCCTTCTTCAAAGCCCTAAAAAATGCAAGCAAATTTTTTGAGTGGACCACAGAATGCAGCGAAACATTCTGGGGACTGAAGAAGCATTTGGCTCAGCTCCCCAAGTTAATCATTCTAGAGCCTGGGGACGAGCTTCAGCTCTACCTAGCTGCCTTGGACTGAGCTGTCACAGTGGTCCTCGTCAAAGATGAGGGAAATGTCCAAAAACTAATTTACTATTTTTCCCATGCCTTGGGACCTTCCGAGTTAAATTACAATCGGATCAAAAAGCTGGTCTTTGTTCTCTACCAAGCGAGAATCAAGTTGCGCCCGTACTCTGAAGCTCACCAAATCACAATCATCACAGATGTACCGCTAAGAAAATCATGGATGCTGATTTCGAAGGACGGTTAGCTCATTGGGCAGTGAGATTGTTCTCGTATGACATCTAGTTCTATCCCCGGACCGGCATCAAGAGGCAAGCCCTTGCTGATTTCATCGCAGAATGCAACTTTATTGAACCCATTGATGATGAGACCCATTTCACTGGGGTACTCAAAATGGTGACCGTGAGTGGAGGACTATACCTTAGCAAGAAGAAAAGGAAGAGACACGAAGGACAAGAAGAGATTGCTCCCGAGTCACTACCGAGAACCTATGGGTTCTCTGCGTTGATGGCTCATCCAACAAGACCAGTGGTGGCGCTAGGATCATGTTGACCTCCCCCGAGGGGACCAGAGAGACTTGGGCGCTTAGGCTCGAATTCAAGGTCACTAATAACCTGGCGAAATATGAAGCTCTATTGTAGGATGGGACATGCATGTCAAGACCCTTGAAATTAGATATGATTCACAACTTGTTGTGAATCAAATCAGGGGGAGTATGGGGTATGGGACCCTACCTTGCAGCGGTACTAGGACCGAGCCGCCTCTTTGGTCGAGAAGTTCGAGTACTGCCACATTCGTCTTGTCCCATGAAAAGATAAGGAAGACGCAGATTTTCTTTCAAAACTTGCATCTCAGGACTATGATAGCATCCCCATGGTAATGCAAGTGCAGATCTAGCACACCCCAATTATTGGGACACCAGTCCGAGTCCAAGTTATTCATGAGGGACCAAGAACATAGATCGATGATCTCCTTAACTACCTGGTGGAAAAGAAGTTTCCCCAAGACTCCGCGGAAGTCACAACTATAGTTCGGAGATCCGCGAGGTATGTGGTGAGTGAGAAGGAAAACATGTATAGAAGATCAACCTCCCACAAACCTTTCCTTCGTTGTCTCTACCCAGACAAAACAGCGAGAGTCCTCAAAGGGATTCATGGTGGAACCTGTGGTCACCATCCAAGCGCCACAAGTTTGGCTGAATAGGTCCTACGCCAAAGGTACTATTAGTCGTCCATGAGTAAGGACACAGACCGGTATGTTAAGAGATTCATCGATTGCCAACTCCATGCAGACATACCATGAGCAACAACGATCATGCAGTCATCCGTGCTCGTCACATGGCCTTTCACTATGTGGGGACTCGATCTCATCGGTCACTTTTTCCCATCAAATAAGAAGACATACGTGGTAGTAGCGGTGGACTACTTCACCAAGTGGGTCAAGTTGAGACCCCTTGCGAGCATAACCTAAGAATGCATCATGGACTTCGTTCGTGAGGATATTTTCGCTCGGTATGGTCTCCTCCAAGCTATGGTCCCAGATCATGGGACCTAGTTCCATGATGGGTTCATAGACATGTGCAAGGGTTTTGGCATCAAACATTGGAAGTCATCCTGTGCCATCCCAAAGGCAACAGACAAGCTGAAGCCGTGAATAAGACCATCATTAAGGGAATGAAGAAGACCATCAAAGATCACCGTAATAAGTGGTACGAGAAGCTCCATCTCTTCCTCTGGTCACTTTGGATAAAAATAAGGCTGCAACTGGGGATACCCCGTTACAACTTGTATATGGATCAAAGGCCATCCTCTCAGTGGAGCTCATCATGCCAACAATCGTGACTGTGGGCTTCGACGAAGAAGGAAACATCCGATCCCGCATTGCCGACCTGGATTTTACGAAAGAAAGAAAAATGAGAGTTGTCATAATTATGGCAGCACGCAAGCAAGTGGTGAAGCGTTTCCATGTCTCCAAGGTCCGCCCCCGAGAGTTCAAGGTTGGGGATTGGGTCCTTTGAAAGTTTGAAGTCACTGGCATCCGACCTAAAGGTTGCAAGCTTGCCCCAAATTGGGGAGGACCATTTCGAATTATCAAAGTGGTTTGACCCGGGACGTATCACTTGGAGGACCAGGAAGGATATGAGTTGCACAACCCGTGGCACACCGACAACCTTAAGAAGTTCTATCCGTGAGGTGGGACAAAAACTTGTAGCCAATGAAGGCAACTACATGTAAACAATCATCTACGAAAAAGATAAGAAGTGTGTTGCCAAATATCATGTATATGGAATGAAGCGTCTTTAGCGAATTTTCGTCCTCCAATGAGACGAAGAAGTGGGATGAGTATATTCCCAGAGTGAGTAGATCTCCCAGCCAACTCTCACATGTGACCGCGGTCCATGCTAAGACCATCTCCAGAGGACGAATAGGTCCATGAGGAGTGAGAATATCTCCTGAGGATGAATAGGTCCCCGAGAAGTGAGAATATCTTTCGAGGACGAATAGGTCCTCGAAGAATGAAATATCTCCCAAGGAAGAATAGGTCCCCGAGGAGTGAGAGTTCTCCCAGGGACAAATAGGTCCCCGAGGAGTGAGAATATCTCCTAGAGACGAATAGGTCCCCGAGGAGTGAGAATAACTCCCGAGGGCGAATAGGTCCCCCAGGAGTAAGAATATCTCTAAAGGGTGAGTATATCCCCAATGAGTGAGCCATCTCCCATCAGGGCTCGCATGGGACCACACCCCATGTCGGGACCAACGTCTTTCAATGAGATGAAGAAGAAGAACAATGCCACAGGGCCGAGAGCTCGTGGTCCCCAATTGGATCCTAAGCATGGGGGAAAACACCCCTACTACAAACCGGAACTACCAAAATCCATAAGTGAAAAGTCTTTACTCTGAGCAAATGAGAAGGGACCAAGAGACATTGATTGGGACCACGGTCCCAGGCAGGTCATGAGACCAAGTCATGTTGGTCCAAAACTGTATAAGTACGTAGGCAATCAGTTGAAGATAAAAAGAAAGATGAAGACTGAGCAAATCTTTTCATTAAGGATCAAAGTCATTAGTTACAAAATTTCACGAGTTTAGCAAAATAAAATACCAGTAAAAAGACACCTATCTACTCGTCAACATCATCATCCTCGTTGGGGACCTTGTTTGGGGATGCCTCCTGTATTGAAGTAAAGAGTTCAAGTTCCTGGACTATCGGTGCTCTGAACCATATGTGCCTTGTGGTCATCTAACGCGAGCTTCCTTCATCGCAGGGACCAGCAAGTGGATCACAATTCCTCAACCACTTTGGGTTGTTTGTGTGAGAAGCTTCGTGATAACTAGTAAAATGTACTAGTTATTGGACCCTAATTCATGCTAGTTTGTCCTCATTTAGCTGCATTTTACCACCTA
>JAYMTK010001631.1:0-15802 GCA_036897405.1 Pelargonium myrrhifolium | reverse complement strand
TTGAAGTTTAGTGTACATGTGATGTTGTTTCATAATATATACTCACTCCGTCCTAAAATTATTTGGTGCATAATTGTCTAACAATCATGAATAGTTAAGTAACATACAAACCCGGCAAGACCGAGTTTAAAAAACTAGTACTTATTTAAATCGGAAACGTAAACTCATAAAAACGATAAAACTCTCTTTACATAACACAGTTCTATTTCTTTAGTCACGAACCAAGTGTGAGCGTTACTAAACTGTATAGTAGCAATGCGCACTTCTCATTTCCCAATACACACACACACAACCAAATCAATATCATATCATATAATATCTCCCTGCTATATAGGAAATCAGATATCGCCCTTTTCCTCTCGATATAAGCGTCGTTATAGCTTTTCCTGCGAATAGTTAAACGACAACACTGGTAGTGACCTTCCCTTTCCCTTTCACATTTCATTTCACCTCTCTTCTTCTTCTTCGCAATGCAGCTTCTTTTAAGCTAACATAAACCCCTCATTTCTCTTCAACTTCCATTTCTAGGGTTTTAGCTTTTCCTTGGCTGCTGCTGGGGGTAGATGAGTTAATCTCGAGCTTTTCAGGAGGCAGACTACAACAATGGCTTGGAATGATGGTCACAGTACCGAGTGGAACCAGATGACGACGCGTCGGATCCGACCGCCATACATTCCTCCGCACCTCCGCCCCAATGGCTTCTCCAATCACAACACTACATCTTCCTACGCTTTCACCCAATACGGTTTCCGTCCCAACCTTTCTGGTCGAGGCGGCTTTACTCGGGGTCGTGGCGGCGGTCGCGGTCGCGGACGGGGACAGTGGGGTGGTCGTCAGAGAGAGGCCGTGGCCGTGGCCACGGACCCTTCCCGGAGGCCGATCGAGGACCTGTCTGATGTTTCTGAGAAATTTGATGAGCTTGAAGTTATTGAGGAGACTGTTGCTACTGAAAGTTCTGGAATCAATTTTGACGCCTACGAAGACATTCCAGTTGAGGGCAGCGGCGAGGACATACCCCCGCCGGTCAATACATTCGCCGATATTGAATTGGGGGAGGCTCTGGACCGCAACATCAGGAGGTGTAAGTACGTCAAGCCCACTCCGGTTCAGCGCCACGCCATTCCCGTCGCCGCCGCCGGGCGCGACCTCATGGCGTGCGCGCAGACTGGATCCGGCAAGACAGCCGCGTTCTGTTTTCCGATCATATCTCGGATCTTGAAGAACCGCGACTCTCAGCCGGCGGCACCTCGAGGTGGCGGTATCGCATACCCGGGAGCTCTCATTTTGTCTCCAACCAGGGAGCTGACGTGCCAGGTGAATTTTGTTGTTTTTTATAGATATATTGTAATGTTTCATTTGATTTTTTGAGTCAAATTTCTTATAGCACTATTGTTTGTTTAATTCATTGTGACAGATACACGATGAGGCTAAGAAATTTGCTCTTCAAACTGGGATTAAGGTGGTTGTTGCTTATGGTGGTGCACCAATTTCTCAGCAGGTAATGTATTTTGGCTTTTCTGTTAATATTCAGAGTCATTAGATTTTGGAATGCTTGCAATGGACATTTCTGAGTTGGTTTTCTGGTGAAAAATTGTTTTGTGCTCATGGGTGGATGAAAAGTGAGTGATCATTGATGATGATCCTAGAATGTAAAAATGTGGTAGGTTCATTTATGTTGGTTCCTTTCGCCTTCCATTTCAACTGTCAATCAAAGCATTATTCTTGACAAGGAACCTTAGTAACCATGCTGGTGAAACACTGAAGAATATAAATTATAGCAGCTGGTGGTATTTTTGTGTTATTGAACTAACCCCCAAAGGAGGGGTGAATCAGATAGATACCTCTTATGAGTATGGAATTACTGATCTTCTTCTCAGTTACTTAGCTCAAACTGAGAAGGCCCTGCTAAAATTTATTTCGGAAAAGAGTTTTTTTTTTTTAATGGTATACATTTTTAAATCCCTTGTTTTGTGGAATTTATGAATGTAGAATTGTTGTTTCTAATGAATGATGATCAGGTTTTTGGATGTCAAAATTGTTCACTACTTACCTGGTGTTTACTTACTTTCATTGATCTCCTTAAGCCTGTCATTTGGTTTCGAATGCAGACCAAGCTCTGCTTTGGTTCTGTTGTATCTGATGTCTATGTTTTTACAGCTTCGTAACTTGGAAAAAGGTGTTGACATCCTGGTTGCTACTCCCGGGCGCTTAGTTGACATGATTGAGAGGGAAAGAGTTTCACTTACAACGATAAGATATTTGGCTTTAGATGAGGCTGACCGAATGTTAGATATGGGTTTTGAGCCACAGATTAGAAAAATAGTTCAGCAAATGGACATGCCTCCTCCAGGTCAAAGGCAGACGTTGCTTTTCAGTGCTACATTTCCAGAAGAGATACAGGTTGGTTGTGAGATCCTTGGAAATGCATGTCTCATCTTTTATACATTTTATTGCAGATGCGTGATAGACTGGTAGCTGTAATGAAGCCAATAAGTTATTTATTATTATTTTTTTCCGTTCCTCAATGACTTGTTTTCCTGTTCATGTTGCTAGTGATCTATTACATTTAACTATTTAAGTTCAGCACTGTTGTAAAAATGGATTTTTTAGATATGAGAAGTCTCCAAACTTGATTGTTTTAACTTTGAAAGGTGTATTGATTTGTGCATTCTTCATTTTATTTGTTGTGTTTTGGATCAACCATAGGTGGTTCAGTTCAAATGTAAATGTAATATTTACTGGAGCAATTAATATGAATGATGCATATATTAATTCCTAATCATCATGTTAGATTTGTTCTGCCGTGGCTCTTCTTCACCCACAATAAGTTTCTGTGCTGTAAGTAGCATATTTATTCTCCAATCAGTATTATTTGGCACTGTGGCGTATATAGTTTACCTATCCCTGTGTAATATAATTTGCTAGTGAGAAACTGTTAGATGTTGTTGATACTAAATTTCATCTCAAATGCATTAAGTGAAAGTTTGAGGTTGAAACTTTGTATTGTAACTTGAAAAGCCAAATATCAAGGTTAGACTTGTCTTTTACTGTACATTACCAAGTTGGGCTCCTTCTTAGCTAGTGTTACTCAAGGGTAAGGAACAATTAACTACAATTACATCATTGCTTATAAGTTTATTTTGTCTGATCTATTGTATATTGTCCTTGACAATTTTACTATTTCTTTGGCTTGCATATCTAACTTTTTAAGCCAAATTTGGAATCTTTAATAGCATGACCATTTTTATAATATTTTTTTTACAATATGCAGAAACTCGCATCAGATTTTCTGTCAAACTATGTATTCCTGGCTGTGGGAAGAGTTGGTTCAAGCACTGAGCTTATTGCCCAAAGAGTTGACTTTGTTCAGGATTTGGATAAAAGAGGCCGTCTTTTGGATATTCTTAATTCTCAAAGGGCAAATGGAAGTCATGGCAAGGTACAATGACTGCTTGCTTGATTAAAAATTGTGATTGTTAGATGCACATTTTGAATTTAATTTATTTTAAAATTTAAATTTCATATGTGTTTTTGTTCTTACTTATAATTAATAAAATCCATTGATTTTGATGCAGCATGCTTTAACTTTAGTTTTTGTGGAGACAAAGAAAGGTGCAGATGCATTAGAACAATGGTTATTCTCCAGGGGTTTCCCAGCAACAGCAATACATGGAGACAAAGTTCAAATGGTTAGCTCATCTTTAGTCTTTGTTTACCCTTTCAAATAGTACTGTTTCACAAGTATCGCCTCCATTTCATGTCCACAAGTTTTCTGCTACACATACAGTATATGAATGACTAGTATGGATTGTGATATTAAGGATCTAATAGACTTCTATGCTACACAAGTGGACAACAATTGTGTTGGGTGCATGCTCCCAAATGCCTTGTTTGTAAACTCTCATGGATGCTTGGAAAAGAATTCCCAAAATCATCTTATGTGAGATAAATAATATTAAATGATTGGTCATATAACATCCATTTTATGCCCAGTACTTCACTAGTTTTCTGCTACCTTTACAGTATATGAATGTAATACATATGGATTGTGATTTTAAGGGTCTATTAACTACTATAAGTACACCTAGCAATTTGGAATGCGACACATGACCCTACACGAACACGGCACAATTTAAGCGTGTTTGGGCACAACATGTTTATAATTGTGTTGTGTTTGTGTTGGCGAACCCAACATGATTAATAACTACTACGTTGTGTTTGTGTTGACCCTATTAAACACGCACGACACGATAACACAATTAATGCCAATATAGTATGTAAATATTGTTAAATTGTACCATTGGTTATTCACTTGTGAATCTCCTCTGTCTCATATTTAATTTGCTTTCATTTCATCTCCTCTTTGTAACCTCAAACATACACTTATCATCCAAATCTAGTACGTCTAAGATAAGAGAGTGGACACAGTAAATAAGAGCAACATCAATTGCAAGTTTGCAACTCATCCCATCTCTCATTTAAGTAAAGCTGACTTGAAGACGAGACATTTACATAATTCTTAAACGTGTTGTGTTAGTGTTTAATATTTGAACATGATTATTAAATGTGTCAAGTTTGTGTTGACTCATACAACACAAACACGGTACGACTGCACGAATTGCCCCCTCTAATTGTAATTGAACATTAATTGTCTTGATGCTCTGTAGTCTTTAGTGTCTTGTTAGTCAAGTGCGTCATGGATGCTTGGATTTTTTTTTTCTTCCCAAAAATCTAGTAGGATGTGGAATAGTTGATAATTTTGGCATTTTAGTTTCTCATTTTCAACAGCACATTTAGCACCATGATTTTTGCTCTTTAGTTTTATCTAGTTTTTGTGTGCTTGTTACATTTGCAGGAGAGAGAACGAGCCTTGAGGTCTTTCAAGAGTGGCAACACTCCAATTATGGTGGCCACTGATGTTGCTTCACGGGGCCTGGACGTACCACATGTTGCTCATGTCATTAATTTTGACTTGCCGAAAGACATAGATGATTATGTTCACAGGATTGGGCGAACAGGGCGTGCTGGTAACTCTGGTGTAGCTACTGCATTCTTCAATGACAAGAATCTGCCACTTGCCAAGGCACTTGTCGAACTCATGCGGGAAGCTAATCAGGAAATTCCACCTTGGCTTAGCGAGCACGCAGAGACATCATTTGCTGGTGGGGGTCGAAGTGTCCATCACCGTGGGAGCAGCAAGTTTGGTGGCTATGACTATCGTAGTGGGTCTCAATTTGGGAGTGAAAATAATTGCCAGTCTAGACTCTCCGCTGATGCTGGTTCATACCATGGATCTAATAGCGCTGGTAATTATTATGGTGATACTGATTATAATGCCGAACCCAGTGGTTATCAGTATTCGTCCGGTCCTGCTGGCTATTATGGCGATTCTACCGTTGCTGATTACAATGCTCCCCCAAGTTCTTATCCATATGCTTCTTCTGGGTCACAAGGATATGTATTTGGTCATGAGTCTGTTATTGCTACTGGTTGGGAATAGAGAAACAACCTTCAGCTTAGTATCTTTTACAGTGTACAAAGTAGTTTAATCTGCAGGAAGCTGATGAAGTCTAACAACAGGTTGAAAAATACAGTTTTTCTTTAAAGGATCCATTTTTTCTTTTTTTTTGAAGGTTTAAATTAGGTGTGTGAAGATTCATTCATGAATATCATTTTGTGATCATGATACTATATTTAAATTTCAGTTGTATTCAAACAGTGATTCCTATCTCATACATTTATCATTTATGTGAATGTTGGTTCTAAATTTTTGGACGTTTAATTTATTTCTTGTTTTGGCTCTCCATATTATTAGTATTTTGTGAATGAATTGGTGGTCAAATGTTGTTTTAATTCGAATTTTCTTCATGATGGTTGCTGCGTCCAGGTATAACGAGTAAATAAAAATGGTTTTTTTTTTTTTTTTTTTGGGGTAAATTTTAATTACACAAAGCTATTTTTAGTATAAAATATGTTGGCACGTGCGGACAAATCCTAATAATCTTCAAGCTAAGCTGCACTGCTAGAGACAGACAGTAAGGGTTTTGATAAAGCTTGGATCAGATGGAGGAGATTACAGACGGAGTTAACGCCGTGACCTTGGCCAGCGATTTCAATAAGAAGAACCGCATTCAGGTCTCCAACACCAAGAAACCCTTATTCTTCTACGTCAATCTCGCTAAGGTTCTAAATTTTATGTTTCTCGTTGTTTACCCATTTGAGAAATGTAGAGCCTCGCCAACTGTTACTGTTGCAAATTCTTCTTCGCCATAAGCAAATAAATAATTATGCCATTTGTAATATGTCATTCTGATATATATTTGAAAACCTCATGGTTATGGTTTTGGGGTTCTGGGTTTCTGACTCTATTTTGATTGATAAGATTTTGTGGTTGGTGTTTGATATTTCTCTGAGAGTATTTCTGCATTTCATTATTATTGCAGAGATATATGCAGCAGTATAACGAAGTGGAGCTTTCTGCCCTTGGAATGGGTATGGTTTCAGAAAATTCTCTGCATATTATTATTATTTTTTTACTCTTGTACTGTTAGTCCTTGGGAATTCTCTTGTGAACATCCATTGACATGAAATGTATTTCTAACTTTAGGCGCTCTTTGATTTAAGATTGTCACTGGTTTCTTTTCAATGTGATATTTATTATTTATCCCATAATCCATTGGGAAAGCTTTTTTGTACTATGGTGTCACATGATCATGGAGTAACAGTTTTTCCCTGTTCTTGATATCATAGGCTGGGATAATCTCGTTGATGATGGTGCTTTTTAGTCCTGTGATAGATTTTTTAGTTTAATACTACTTTGTTTTGGGCGGGATCTTGCTTAAATACGCTTCATGTTGGAACTTGGAAGGATGATGAAATATTGTTATTGTTTTATTCTAGTCGTTGCCTCCAAAATCTAGAGAGCTGATTAGTTGCGACATTTGTAGGTAGGTATCCAAGAACTACCATTTTAAAGCTGAGAAATCATCCTTGCTATATGCAAAAATTCTGTATATTTAATGAAGATTAAATGGAAGATATGATGCGTAGCTTTATAAGCTTTCAAGTTACAACTTTTCATTAATTATGGGAAATCTAACTTTTTGCTGCTAAAGAAAATTGTACAGCTGCCCCAATTAGGCCTTCTAGGAATTCCTTTGTCACTGTAAGCATTTTGAGACGATTGTTGTGAATTGGTTGATAATGTGTATCATATAAATGTTGAAATTATCATCTTATTCCCTCTTTAACCAAGCAATGTCCCATTCGTCGGTCCTGAGTATTGAGATCATTTTCATGTGATGTGGATTACTGGTGTATCATTGGTGCCTACACTTCAGTTTATTGACATCCTTGTTCTTTGTGATGTGTGCTAGTTAAAAAGAAATTGAATGATTCACTTCAAATATTAATCTGACCATGATCTTGTAGTCTTTCTTGTGTGCTTAACTAGCCTGCCTGTAACTACTTCTACTTGTAGTTTACGTGCCTTGCTCTCTATAATAATCTGTGATTTTAAGTGATTGATATCTGTAATCTGCAACTTCTATTGATATGCAGCTATTGCCACGGTTGTCACCATTGCAGAGATTCTTAAGAACAATGGTCTTGCTGTTGAGAGGAGTAAGATCTCTAATGTTTTATTTTCTAACTTTTGATATTCTTAAATGAGCAGTGTTCACTTAGTTTTCTTGTGAATTAAAACTTTTGTACTTTGTGCAGAGATTATGACATCAACAGTTGATATGAAGGATGATGCAAGAGGCAGGCCCGTTCAGAAAGCCAAGGTCAGTTTAAGAAAGAAAGACGATCTTATAATTGTGTTGGATAGACTTTTAAATACATATGCACAGAAACTCTTATTATATGCATCATACAATTCATCTTCATCATGTGTGCTGTTTTCCAATATGAATTCCATTGAAGTCATTTATTTTCCTGTTAATGGCTTTTTATGTTCTTTTGACATGTCACTGAGCACTGCCTGTTTGAATTGTTGTTCATGTAACAATGGGCTGACATCTTTTTGTTCCTCAGATTGAGATTGTGCTTGGGAAGACTGCAAACTTTGATGAATTAATGGCAGCTGCTGCAGAGGAGAGGGAAATGGGAGACGGTGAAGAACAGAGTTGAAAGATGATTTGTTTCTCACCACTTTGTCGTTTTCTCGTGTCCTAGCTTGACATTTGAGATACTGTGGCCTTGAATATAGTTTGACAATTTCTAGAAATTTTATCCTAGGAGTGTGAGACCAAGTGTCATCTGTTACTCAAAATATATATAGCTTATACTTTTCAAGCCTGCCCAGTTGGATATTGGTTATACTTTGGAATGCATCAAATGGTGGGAGATTGAATGGAACTAGGGTTCAGTTTTTACTGTTGATTATTATGCAAGAATGTGAAAATGGAAGACCCTTAATAGTTGTGAAAGTGCTTATGGGAGATTGACAAATCTGAGGAACCATTGGGACACAAACCACCAATGACTAATAATCAACTAGGAAATGATTTTGTTTGTATAAGAAGTTTAGACCAAACTGCATATACTACAAAGAGGAATATGCCTTTGGCTTATGCTCTCTTGACAAGCTTACAGTAATATATCATCATATTCCCAATTACAACCAAACCATTTCAATTTGATCAAGAAATCATTCTTCAAGCTTGCATGAATCAGGGAGGATGGGACAGTTTCAGATATAAGAAGATGATAATGCAAAGTATTGTTTCAGTATAAAGGTCAGGTACCATCTGTTAGTTTTCATGTCATACAGAGCTGGACTTACAATTTTCTTTGTGCACATGTCTTGTCACCACAAATTAGAGCAACTATGCAAATACCTAGTTAAAGAATTGAGAAGCACTGAGGAGAGAGTTTTCATTCCATAAACATAATCTAACCAAAAACATGAACTTATAATTTAGACCTTTCACTACTCAAAACCCAACTTCAAGTTTCATCTCACAATCAGGGTTCCCAGGCCAAATTCTACACATTCGGGAGCTCAAGTCTGAAAGGGCAGAGCATGATGACAGACAGTCCCGAACAACATGTTCCGAGGACCCTTAAGATTTTGGTGCAAGAACTTGTAACTTTTTGGATGGATGCTAATCAAGACAATAGTACTAAGAAGTTTGCTCAAAGGGTCATCAAATGTTGAGTAAAAACAAAACTATCTTGGAGGTCTATAGATCACTCTCTTCTTCAACCAGTATCCTTTTGCATGCTTCATAGCACATGAAGGAAATCCCAGCTGCAGGAACCAATTTCATGCAGCTTGGACCCAACCCTCTGTACATACCAGCAACCCCTTCCTTTTCAAGTATGCTTGCAAGAGCATGAAGCATGTTCTTGTATTGTCTTCCATTAAGAGCCCCGGCTTGCATGTGCTTCCGAGCCACCTCTAGCGGGAAAGTTGCCGTACTTGAAATTGCACCGGCTGCTGATCCAATTAGGAGAGTCATAACGTTTCCAATTTCCTCTTTCTTGAATGCCTTTCTATAAGCTTTCCGCAATGTATCATAGGCATAATAATTGGCAGCAGCATACGGGACAACTCCAATCAGACTAGGGGTGAGGCCTCTGTACAGTTCAGCAGGTCCCTCCTCTCTTATAATTTTAAGAAAGGCGTCCAAAAGATTCTTGTACACTCCTCTCTGCAGTTAAATGTGATATGTAACAATCGATACAAAAGTGCTATAGACAAAGAAAAAAAATGCTAGTAATCCTACAAATCATTTCTATACATGTTGTGAGGACTTGAATTTACCTGGACAGTTAGTCGGGTCTTCAGTAACTCAAGAGGATACGTGCATATGGTAGAGCTGACTCCAGCAACAGCACCTGCAATTGACGAGGGGGGGAAAGGGAGTATGGGTTGTTCCCCAGGTGCTGGTGTCAGATGCTTCTTCACTGTGTCATAAGCAAATAGCTGCAAGAAGATTCTTTCAGTTCAGAGAGGTAAGTGCATCAATATGTTTACTCTAGTGTACAATAACAAAGCACGCAATGCTATTATTCTTGAACTGGAATTAAGAATAAAATGAATAGTCTAAATCCAATTTAAGGCAAAGCAGTTCATTGAAATTAGCTGCATTCAACCATAAAATTAGGCACATACTTACCAAATAAGATATCGAGAAAGGCATATCTACTTAAACCATCATTTAGGAACCAAATTTCATACTAGAAAATACAAAACAAGAAAATACAAAACAATCAATAAGTTTATATGCAGGATTACACCAGAGTTGTATTGAGACTCCATCCAGAATAAACATCAATCAAAGGATGAAGAATACTGCCGACTGGAATTTCAAACTACTCAATGTAACTTATGCAAGTTCTGCAGCAAAGCCTATGATCAGTACAAGGCTAATTACATAGAAATACTCACAAGGTCCAAATGTCAGGAATACGGGTGTATCACCAATAATATATATATATATATATATATATATTAATAACAAAAAAACGCACAAGCTGGACTTCATTTAGCTGCCCAAATCAACACTTGGAAGATGAGGATCATTATTATTTGATGGGGTGGTAGATGCTGACCATCCAGTTCACATGCTACCACGAAAAGGCATATTCGATTTAAAGAGAAGCACAATGAAGGTAGTAAATGCTACAACATGCATCATATGGCAGCAGAGGAAAGATCAAGAGAGAAAGCAATGGAAAGAGACTGAATGAAAAAGTCAAAGACTAATTGAGATCCAGACTGAACTGTTTAACCCAATACATTTATACAACTCTAAAATCTAAATATATTAGGTCCCCATATGATCAGAAAATTAGTATAATATATACATGGTAAACATAAAAAAAGCTTTAGTCTTTACTCAAATTATAAAATCAAAGAATAAATCAGTTTCTTCCTCAACTTGCGTGGTTATTAAATGTAAAAGAGACCCCCAAGTGGACATCCCAATTGTTCAAATATTACACTTATGTAGTCGAAGTTGTGAGTTTGAATCCAATTGAGTGGGGTGGGGTTATGGGAAAAGGTGAGAGCTGCCCCCTATCGTGTAGCTCAACAGCCCGTTGGGTCTCTATTAGATAAAAACTCCCAAATCAACAAAGACCCACACATAGAATCCAGACAGAGCATCAAGTTTCCCGAAAGTGGGAGCCAACGCAACCTACTGTCATTCATAGGCTATAGATTTGAGATAGAGTCATTGCACCTCCAATTTAAACACAAGGTTAATGTATTTGTTTAACATTAAGGCCAATCCCAAGAACCTTAGGTTCACCAAAAATTAAGAGCATCTCATCCAAGGTTTGATATGTAGGACTACAGACAGGAGCGTGTATACAACTATGATATACCAAAAAGGTCAACACAGACTGCCAAAAAGAAGAAAGAAACTAGTCAAACATGACTATCAATAGAAATGCATGTTTTTTTTTAAAAATGAAGTTTACAGCATAACTAAAGACTCAAGTTATGGAATCAGTAATTTCAGGCTCCTTAAGTAATAAGGTTTTGCAGAACAAAAAAAAAATCAGACTTCAGACCAATACAGAATTACAAAAGAATCAAACACACAGCCCAAATCATATCTTACATTAAAGAGTAAATATAATTTTGGCCAGATACAGATACTTGAGTGATAATCACAACACTGAAATTAGAATAATATAACAATCGTGCAAGCATAATACTATAAAATGAGTGTAGCTCCAAATAAAGATAAAGATGTTTGTATTCCAATTGCATACCTCAATAGCCTTGCTTGGTGCAACCCGGATGACATTAACCAGATTACCCCTAAATAAGCCCTTCCACCCATCTGCTTTCATGATACTATTGAAAACTTCAGTCGACGAGTGGCCACAGCTCCCTACCATTAAAAGTGTCCTTACAGTCTCCAAAGGAGCAACTGCTGTCCTTGAAACAGCCCCAGCAATTGCCCCACTGATCAGCCTCCTCAGAGAGGGATCACCAATCTTGATTTTGAACCTAAAACCACCCTTATTTTTCTTCTTCTTGACCACTCCATCCTCAGCAACCTCCAATGCCGCAGCCTCCACCATCTCTGGAATCCCAACTGTCTTAAACCCAGATTCCGAGGCCAAAAGGCCATTTTTGAGGGAGTTACTGAAAGGAGTCTCAACCCCCTTTTCAGGAAATTTGGGAGGATTCTTAGAAATCCCAATTCCCATCCCCACCTGACTAACGCTTGCAAAGAATCCATCGTTTGGAAAGCCAAACTCTTGAGGAGAGCTCGACTGCAGATTTATTTCAAAACTACGGAAAATCACTTCTCTGTTATAATTCCCAGCAACACTCATCCTCCTCCCTGAACCCATGAATCAATCTCAATATCCAAACTACACAGATACACTTGAGTCGCTTGTGAGTGTGTCACTGCGTCCTCAGCACCTAAACGAATAGACTTTAAACGCAAATGGGTACTCAAAGAATGCAACTTTGTGCGGTGGGTAAGGATGAAAATTGTTAACAAGATGGAATCTGATGAGAATAGAAGCAAACAAAGCAACAAAATTGTATGGCGATATATGAGACTAGGCAGGCACAGGAGATATTCGATGCCAGACACAGCACTTGGTTTTGACTATAAAAAAGAAATGGGCGTCCCTATTAATTAGAATGGTAATCCTCGCCGGAGGGCGGCGGCGGCGGAAGAAAAAAAAAAAGACGCCTTGACTGAACCAGCAGGTGAGGACGGTTGGTAGCCTAAATGGGTAAGAGAGGAGAGTGGTGTATTTCTCTGAGGAGTGACCAAAAAGCTACAATTTTGGAGCCCAACTAAACTGACTCTCTCACGTCAGCGTCATCATCTCCACCAACACCAAATTTTTTGACCTAATTTTATATCTTCACCTTTGATTTCATCTCATACCTACCCACCAAAATCTCAAGTATCATATTGTAAATGTGTTGAAAATCGGGTAACCAAATTTTCGTGGATTTCAAGAATGAAAAAGAAAATATAGGGGATACATGCACAAGATATTAATTCAAATAGTTGGCGGATACAGTATTTACTATTTTTATCTTTATTTTTCTTTTGTTCAAAATATTAGTAAGTTGAGATAAGTTACCTATCTTTGTGTATAATCCAATGATTTTTTGAAGGAAAAAAAAGGAGTTGAATGATACCACCTACCACAGTCGTGATTATTCAGTTGAATAAAAAGCAAAAATGGAAATGATAACGTTTCATATAAATTAAATCCTTTGTTTATTTGAGTAATTAAAAATTGACATGGAAAAAGATTCCTACTGGCTCTTCAAAACTTTTTTAACGCAAGAGGAGAAAGATGACTTTAATTTTACCTCCAATTCAATACACTGACTTGATGCTGCACTTTGTAACCTACTTCTTCTATTATATCATTATCTCCGATTCATAATAAAATAGTGCCACTAGATCTGGATAACCGGTAAAACACTTTTGTGTCAATATTTGATTGGGACCTCTAAAAAGAGCAAAGAAGTTTTGTCCTTTACAAGACCCTTAAGATTGGTTTACACTACACACCACATGCAAAGCAAAACCCGATAGAGTTTGGGCTTAAAAAACTCGAATGCAATACCTACCTCTCATAATACAAATCCAAATGCTCTCTCTATCTTCCATCTTTACCAACAAATCACTTACTGCTTGTTTGTTTCGCTTAAATCAAATCCGGTAAGTTTCAGTAAGTAGGTAACAAAATCGGTAAGTCTCGGTAAGTTGGTGGTATGATAAGTAAGATGTTATGTTTGTTAAAAAATTCTGGTAAGTCAATTAAAAAGTGTAAATGACTAAAATGCCCATAAATACAAGTAATAGGATATTTGAATTAAAAATAAAACAAAAAAATTCGTTTAAATGAATTTCGGAAAGAAAATTGTATTGTTCATAGTAGCGGTTGACCGTTGTTAAATATCGGTTCGCCGTCGATCAGGTGCTCTCCGATCAGATTCGACTGGTTAGTTAGATTAGGGTTTTCCAAATTTTAGGGCTTTCTATTAAAAGTTTAGTACATCAACTGTAATAGGTTTGTTGGTGAATTTTTTTTGTGTTTTGATCAATTTTTTATACTAAAGTTTTGGAATTCTTGGTTTTCTCATGTACGTGTTTTGGCCTTCTCTATTCACAACGGCTCTATTTTGAAATAGAGCCGTTGTGACTCTCTTCTCTGCCTTATCTACTTGTATGTCCTTGGGGCAAATTGGTCTTCATGTATCATCACCAGAAGATACTGAAAGCTACTGGACCAAAATTGGTCCAGTAGCTTTGCCCTACATACCGAAGCTTCCACTGATTTTACCACTGTTTGGCTCTGGTAAGTAGGGTACACACTAAATTAAACAAACATGGTGTATCCTACATGAACAATTTTAGACTTACCAAAAATCTAAGATGGATCTGATGTAGAGCTACTTACCAGCCCATCTAGACTAAACAAACAAGCACTTAGTTTATCGTCTATCACTACCATCAAAATATGGAGTTGAGTATACACCTTTTACTAAATAAAAAAATAAATAGAACCTTGTGATGCAAATAAAGACAACCGAACAAAAAGAAGTATTTGTATTCTACTTGACTCAGGTCTCTACAAGCATGGTATAGCATGGTGAGATTACATATGCTTGATTACTGAGCTTTCTTTGATGATGAGCCTTTGTTAAATGATCCTTTCTTAGATGACCCTTTGCTAAAAGAACCTTTCTTGGATGACCCTTTGCTAAAAGATCCTTTCTTGAATGAATTTTTTGGTTTCAACTTGTCTGAAGATGTAAACTTCCCTTGCTGACTCCTTCCTTTCTTCTCCTTCTTCACATTGTACATGTTGATAGCCTACACCAAAATTAATGGGGAAAATATTAGAAATCCGTGCAAAGGATCATCTGGTGAACATGAGAAGACTGGTAAATTCATCACAGTAGGAAGTATTTTTGCTTAATAATAGTTACAAAGCCTCAAATGTTATAAAAACTAAACTTTTTAGGATGATCACTAATTTAATATTTCCTGGAAAACAATTGAGTGGAGAACCACACATACCTTATTGACGTTGAGTATCTCATGAGAATTCTTAGATATTAGCTTGTTTAAAACTTTATCAGTTTGCTCCTTTTCTAGGGAACTAACCCCTGATCTTTCCACAACTGGTAGGAACTGAAGACAAAAGATAAAGGGAAACAAATATTATTTGAGGCCTGTACCAAATAGAAGATTTTTTCTCTGATGTGGTTGAAGACATTTTTGTTTGGGATCTGTTTACAAACCTTGCGGTGCTTTCCTTCATGCTTCACAGGTTTTTCTCCTCGCAACTTCTTGTCAAATTTTCCACCGCTAGCTGTTGCAGTTGCAGCAAGTCCAGCTACATTTCCAAGTTCATCTTTGGTTACTTTTCTAGGTGCTCTCTGAGTTCCAGTTATAGGCAAAGCTGTGGCGGCTAGTTGAATGTGGCTGCAAAAATAGATTGCTCAGGTCTAACATAATTAATGCACAAGTGAAACACGATAGGGTGCTTCCACAGGCACATTCCTTAAACTTTTAGAAAGAGGGAAAAGAAACCCGTACACAAGAGTTGCATCAAGAGATAATATATGTGCAAATTGACAAAAGCCTTGTTGCAGTGGTACAAATGACCAAGGCTTGTTATATGTTTTGATCCAATCATACTAACATCCAACCATTATCTAGCCCAAAAGGTGTGACAAGTGTTCAAGAGATACTTTCAGCAAAAAAAAAAAAAAAAAAAAGGAACAAACAAAAACTCTTTAAACTATAGATAACACCATCCAACCAATTTGGGGGGTTTCAAA
>JAYMTK010001630.1:0-15810 GCA_036897405.1 Pelargonium myrrhifolium | reverse complement strand
TAAGGTTCAAAACTTGTAGATCAAGCCCATCAAGTGAAGATTGAAGCCGAGCTGGGTTTCAAACCCATTTATTCAAGCCCAAGCTTGAAGACCAAGTCAAAAAGACTATACGACGTAGTTTAACACTTTAGCTATTTCTCGAAAAAAATAGTTAAATCAACATGAAAAAATGACTGATAAAATATTTAAATAATTTTGAGAAAAAGTGTTAATTCATATCGATAGTGAATATCATATGTCGACTGCTGTATAGATGTGTTTAAATTACTCATTTATTAATACATTATTTTAAATTTGAATGCGAATCGACACCTCTACTACTTCATCTACTTCTTTTTTTACCTGATTTTAGATTATTCTTGTAAATAGGCAAGTGAAGGGGACTATCGCTATCATTGTCCTGGCTTGAATCATAAGTCCAACTTCAATAGTTTAAATATCACACCTTTTAGTTGATGTTTTGACTTGGATTTTATTTTACAGTTATTACATTAAAAAATGATACAAAACTTATTAAGGTAGTGTTTAGATTAGATATATATATTTTTGTTTGAAAGTGAAAATGAAATGGAAATGTGATTTTTATTGGTGATATTTGGATGAGAACTCACTTATTTCCAATTCCGATTCATTTGCTCATGTACAGTTTGATTTCCACTTAAAATGGATGAAATGCGATTCTCGTTCCTTTCTTTGCATTCTTATATTTGTAACTTTATGCTCGATGTCCGATTAAGTTATATTTTTAAATATATTTCATATAACTTTTTGGGAGAAATATTATCACGAGTGTAGTTTTCATAAACAATAATGAAGATTAAAAAACTTCATTTTCATGTAAATTATTTGATGAATACAAATAAATACAAACTCCATTTCACAAAATAATACACTCTCATGATCAATTCTTTATATATTTGCAACGTTGATAAATTTTAAATGACAAGTAACTTTTTTCCTGTATAATTATTTAATATTTTTAAAAGTAAGAATTCAATCGATTTTATTTTCTAACATTTTATTTTGTTTTAGCTAACCAAATTATAGCAATCAGAATTAAAATGATTCTCATTTTAACACTTTAATTGATCCCAACAACATTACATGAAAATGTGAATGACAATGAGAACAAGAATCATTCTCATTCCTATCAAAATTTTAATTCAAACGCAACCCCAACAAATAAGTTCATGCACTATAAATACCAAAAGAAGAACACAAATGCTTGAATATTCAATTAAGCTAAAATTCCCTAATTTTATTTTAATCTTCCTAGAGAATGAAGGCAAATAATTATACTATATGGGATATTGTGAGATCTTTGACTGGTGTTCAAGAAACTGCCAGGCAAGCTCACATATCACATATGTATGTGTGGACTGAAAGGATTAGCTAGCATTCAAGGTTTCTCTTTTCTCTTTTGTTTTGATATGTAGAGGAGCTTTTCCATATCATTTTTGGTTTAAATTAATTATGTATATATGTGAATCTATGATAAATATAATAATATTGAATTTGTGATCCAATAATTGGAGTATGATTGACAATTGCACACCAATCTCATGGGTTTTTATTTAATAATATTTGGGGGTTAAAAGTAGGGTTTAGGAAAGGACATGGACATCCATAGCCATAGGGTTTGTGATTGTGTGGTGTAAGAAAGAGGAAGAGAACAACAGGTATTTTCAAGTAAATCTAATCTGTGAATTGATGGGTGAGACTGTGTGTCCATGGCAGTGATATTTTATGAATGCATATATGGTAGGGTTAATATATATTTTTATTAGTTAATTTTTAGAGCTGTATATGTTTCTGCATATCATTGGACTACATAAGTAAGATATTTTCAAGCTGGATAAGAATGAAAATGACATGGTTTCTTATTTTTCTTTTGACCATACAAGCTCAAGAGTTATTAGCTGAAATTCAGGTAAAACACAAAGAAATAGTTCTGAACGAGTGTTCTGCGTCCCAATAGCTTGACTTGACTAAATCTTAATTCATAAATTTTTGACTAAAATTCTTTTTTTTAACATGAGATACTACTATCTTCCATGTTTGAAATTTTTACAAAAAAAAAAAAGAAAAAGGAAAAAAGAAAAGAAAAGATAATATTAATTTGAAAGTCATTGTCAAGACTACAAAATCATATAAGAGAGTCGAAATACATGATCGTCTCATTATTGTTCATATCCATTTCGCTCGAACATATTGAACAAGATTGAGATCGACTTTTATTATTCAAAACAATTCATGCTAAATAGTGAATCTATGATAGGCATTGCATTGAGATGTTAAATTAAAAGTTACTACATTTGTAGTGTAAAAGACACATGGTATGGTTAGAGAAAATAAAAAATAAAAAAGTACAAAATGAGGATTGTGAGGACAGATAGATGATGCATTGTCCTTTTCAATAAATCTAGAGAGCTTGGCCAAAGATATGGGTGGGGTGCAATTTTTTAGGGGTGGGAACCACCTTGCCTTTCCTCCAAAATATAAGATTTTGGAGCAAAACCAATTTTAATTATTGTACCACTTTCATTTGATTTCATGTATATTAATATGGGTCCTACTTTTCTTTTATTTATTTTTTGCTGGGAATTTGAAGCTTGTCTTTTGGTTCATTCCATCCTACCAAAGTACTTATTACAAAGTTTTTTCTCATGAAATAAAGATGATGTTTAGTTCTAATCTCATATATATGAATGCTACGAAGTAAGATCATCATATTAAAAAAAATTCAACCGACTTAGTATACGAGGGGTTTGATTGGGTGAATGACTCAAAACACCGAGGTGATGACTGGCTTGATGTCATCTGCACATGTGTACTGAACAAAGAGCTTGAGACTATTACCAACACGAATAACAACTGACAAGAGTTTTAAGATAAGACACATCAAAGTAAGTCACCAAATAAAAAGAAAATTGTGCCTACCATTTGAGCTTATTAGCAGAATACGGGAGCATGTCACATAGTGATAACGTGGAGTGATAGTTGTAAATGCGAACAAATATTTACGAGAAATAGATAAACATAAGTATAAAAAAGTTCATTCACTTTACAATATCCAACACTCGAATATTAGTTTGTACTTAAAACTTAATTTATGCATCGAAAGAGTTCGAAAAAAAAAGAAGAAATCTTATTCTACATTAATAGTTGCTCAAAATAAAAATTGTAATGAAAATTAGTGAGGAAAAAGATGTCCTTAACTTTGATATTTGTTTTCAAACCTTTTGCAATATAGGATTTCTTGACTTAATTGTTACCAACAGGTTTTATATCATATGCAAGTGCAAACCTACTGTTTTCATGAATAAGACACAAATCATTATAAAAAGTAGTATTTATATTTTTCTCCTGGCTTTTAGGAATAGGATATCAACTTGAGCCTTGTGAAAACTGAAAATTATACTCATTTTCAACTTAACTACTCTTTGTGAAGTAGAATTCATAATAATAATAATAATACCAGATGATAGAAAGAAAAATAAAATAACAATAAATTTTATTATTTTATTATGTACTCAGGCTGTTTCCACTGAAGTGACATAGGAACACACAATTTAAAAATAAAAATAAAGGAACAGATATATATCCCTTTTCAAATCTAATGCCTTTTCTGTTACTTCCTTCTTCCTTCTTCCCATATACCTCAATTTCCATTTCCATTTCCAACCACAGCAATAGCACACACAAAAGATATGATTGTTGCTTGCTCCTATTTTCTTCCCTGGAAACCACCTGTCAAGTGAACAACATCATCAATTTTGCTGAACCATTTAGCTACTTTTATCACCAACATCCATTAGAGCAAGGTCTTATGTTCAAGTCTCATTAGGACTATCATGAGTGTTGATATGGTGGATAAAAAAAAAGAAGAAAAGCTACTTTATGAATTCAAGAACATTACAATCTTTACTAAAAATTAACCAATCACTCACCTAAGTCCTCAGAAGCTGGTTTCTGAGCCTTGAAGAAACCAAAATGCTTATGTAATGCAGATTTACCCTTAAAATGTGTTGCAGAGAAGCCCTGTGAGGAGACATGCTCCATTGAAGGTTTCTTGCTGGACAAACTCAAGTTTTTCTGCAAAATTGAAAGCCCAGAAAGTCAGTTTTTGTACAAATTGACACAACCAGAGGAAAGAGAGAGAGAGAGAGAGAAGAACTTGCATTGGGAAAGGTGAAAACAGGGGAGCTAGCAGTGTCATCAAGACAACAGTGCCTCTGTTTTCTCTGATCAGAGGACTTGGTCTTGTTGTATTTCTTGCTGCTCTGAGCCAAATTGGAGGTACAATGATGATACCCATTTCCAGTGAAGCTATCTTGATCACAGTCTTCATGGTTATTTGGAGGCCCAGATGATGCATCAGACACCATAGACAGGTCCTCCTCCTCTGTTTCAAATGATCCTCTGTAGTTTCCATGACTTGTTTGGTAGTGTTGTTGGTCTCTAGAAAGAGTTTGGGAGTGATCTAGGTAGTGAGTCCACCCTGATTCACAACCACTACCACTACCACTACCACTAGTGCATTGTGAAGCTGCCATATCCATTGTGATATTATATGGTTTTCTTGAGAAAGAGAGAGGATTGAGAATTTTATGAGTAGCTATAACTCTGCCTCTCTTGAGGTTTTAAGTAGAGAACTCAAGTGAAGAGAAGAGAAGAGAAGAGGAGAGAAAAAGACCAAAATAATCCCTGAAAATTGTAGACTAGTATTGTCCTTTCCTCTATCCTCTGGCTCTTTTATCTCTCTCTCTCTCTATGTGAAATTGTGAATGAATCAAAATTGCCAGTTGTCTTGTGGTGAGAGAGTGAGTCACCATTACAACAAGCAAATAGTCATCTCTGTACTAAATTCATGTGTTTTTTTCCTCTCAATCTCTTCCTTTTGGTAAATAATTTGTCATGCCATAATACACTTTTCCTTTAAATATTAATTTTAGAAGGATCATATCAGTAACAAGTTATACATTCCTAAAGAACAAATATAACATAGAACCAAACATTCTAATAAACATTTATAAGAATGATCAATTATTATATAATTTGTTGAAATCTTAAATGTAAAGAAAAAGGAGAGGCTAGAGTTTACAATTTTGAGAAAAAAAGATATTTGAATTTTTCTTTTGTCATGTGGTAATACACTTAATAAAGAGATCGAGTGTTGGAAGAAATATTTAGTAACAAATATGAAGCTACTAATTAGAGACTTTACGATTTATCAGTAATTGGGTATTCATTACGTATGCCAATCATAGTACTTCAATTGTGCTAATGATGATCAAATTAACAGTGATGATGTATGTCCTCATAACTTACACAAGTTGGTTTATTTTAATGTGTGTGTAGGGTTTCACATTTATATTATATTGTATTATATTTATTTTGTTAATCCCTTCCCACCACATGAATCTAGTTGGGAGTTGTTACTCACTAGCCAATCTTATCTATTCCTTATTTGGGAAAACATTTTTAATGATCTATATAATACAATAACATATCCACATAGCAATACTCTCATTATATGTGTTTTGATTGTGTTGATAAGAGAAGTAATCCATGTATGTTGTGAACATCTAGGTGCCATTTATAATTATACTAATAGCTTGAGAAGATATTTTTTGCTCAGAAAAAATATGAAGTGGCTTAATGGCTTGAACTCGATATATTAGATTCAGATTCTACAGAGTCGACTCGAATTTGATTTCTTAATGTTTTGGCTGACTCTCAACTAATAATAAACCGATTGAAACTCCTTATTCTCTCATTTATGTATGTCCTAGAGTTTATAATTGCAAAAAGAGTACAAATAATGTGGAATAATGAAACCAATTATGTGAGCATTGGGTGTTGCAGTTGTGGCCTTACAAATGGGATATGTTCTCTCCAATTGTAAGAATATTCTTGAGCTCTCAAGATTTCAAAGTATCAATAACACTTTCTTTTTTCACACAAGTGTAATTTTAGCTAGGAAATATATTTGTACTTCATTGAATTTGAAAACCCATTTGCAAGCAATTAGGGTTTAGTAAAACCCTGTTTCTTGCATTTTCTTTCTCAGAAAAGAAGAAGAAGAGACTAGAGAGAGTGAGAGCAAGTTATTATATGTGATGGTGAATTTGACTATTATATATTGTGGGTCACTTGGTCTTCTTTTTAAGTTGAGACAATTCTGGTTTGCTACTGCATGTAACTTTTTGTTTACTTTAGAATATCAATAGGTCAATAATGGACCCATTAAAGAAAAGAAGAAGATAAATTATATATGTGAGTGAGGCACAATTCAATAAGCACATATGGCCAAGAAATGACAAAATTATCCCATAAAAGATAGGGAAAATCCACCCCAGTACCTTCAATCAACAATAGCTTTTAACAGAAATGGAAAATGAAGTCTTTACTGGAAGATATATGATCTTAATTAGGGAATCATTTCATGAGATCAAAACATATAATTCAGGAACTGCAAATGAATGTGCCATTTACAATAGTGTGTGTCAATTATTAGTCTAAGAGAGAGAAAAGGGATTTGACATGGATGGCTAAGCTTGTGGACCTTGAAAGTGAAATTATATAGTATAATCACATAATTATTTTCCAATAATTGGCCAAGAAAATATGGGTATCTAGGCTAGGCCTACCTCCTAGAGTACTTTCCTGCATTATTTTTCTCTCAACAAAGCTTCTGCATGGTATTTGTTGATTTTTTGTTCTTGAACCAAACTCAAGATTTTTTTTTTAATAAGAAACGAAGTCAATCACAGTATACAGGCGTTGCTAAATTAAAACACTACTCACGGAAGCAAAATGTTCATAACAGTCATCTAGAAGAAACTTCAATGTACCCACAAGCAGGTGATTAATAATACAATCATTACTGACAAGGGTGTTGAATAAAAAATAAGCTAAAAAATTAGCAGCCCTTTAGCCCTCGTTAATTTTGTGCATAGCCAGAATCCGCTGGCCCAAAATCATAAAACACCAAAGATGAGATGAACAATAAACATATAAAAGAGTTCGAAAATAATTGTGACATCAAACTCAAAAATAACACGAGTACAACTAATTGAGATACCTAGTCAACCTAATGGTCTCTCTAAAACTCCACAACTCTGAGAACCGACTATTAGCCCAACCAATAACCCTCACCGTCTCTAGTGACTACACCAAAACGCCTCCCAACCCAGGATTGCCTAAGCTACTATATACTAGCATTGGAGTTAGTTTTAGCCCATCATGATCTTGGTTTCTTTAATATCAAGAAAGTGCATTTTCTTGGATCTGTGTAGTTGAAAGAATCCAAAATTCATGGACATTTTCTTTGACAAATCATTTTGCAAAGTTTTAGGAAGTCAAAAGTGTTGGACAAATGAAGAGTATGGGCATTGAGAGTGTTTTGTGGGTAGAGAGATACGGTCCCCTACAAAGCATTATTAGAAAAGGGGCAGAGAGCAAAGCATTTTAAAGAAAGAATTCCTAGATTAGATTTATCTTCTTCTTGTTTCTAATTCACATTAACTACGTAGGTACTCTCGTGTGGCGTGGTGTGGATAAAACAAGCAACCCCGGCCATTGCAAGTCCACATCACCAACAACTTACCAAGTCAAATCTCTACCTCCCCAACTTTTGTTCTCTTAAGGAAAAAAAGAAATTTGATAATGATGACAAAACAACCATCCCGCACCTTCACTAGATTGCTTATTCTCTCTCTCCCTCTCTTTCTCTTTTTCTATCGAAAACAAGTCTTTATTGAACGAAAATTGTTACTGAACAGAATACAAGAACAACTAGAAACTATCTACTCCTATACTCAATGGCTAGCTCCTGGATAAACCAATGCTGAAACCCCAGTTCCTTACAAGACTCTATAGCCTTATCCAGAGTCGGTACCCCCATCCTCCCAATAAGGTGGAAATGACCTAACCTGTCACATTGATACTACTGGCGCTTCCGACCCACGCCGCCTCTAACTGTAGATCACGAAGGACTCTCATCTCTCCCTACTGGCAATATGGGTTCGGGGTATCGGGATGCCTGCCCATACCCACCCTCCAAAGTGCTAAGTCACCAGGGCAGGTATGTCTGCTCCTCCACCCGAGTCATCTCGGGTAGCTCCTCTGCATCCTCTCCCTCCGGCATTCTCCTCCTCCAGCCGCATTAGGCCAAAACGGCCACCACGTGCTTCATACGATCAAACATAGTCAAAACCTCGGGGTTGCAAATCACACCCAAAACCCGAATCCCTCTACCCCTGAACACCTCCCGACCCCGTCGACCACCGCCTGCACCTCACTCCCACCCCTGACCCACGTCCTCTCCGCCTCCGAACAACCCCCTTCAACCCGACTACTCAAAAATTCGGATCCCCCTACTACACTAGATGTATTCCCCACGCCATCGCCGAACACAATGCCGTCCACCGCCAAGTACCTTTAACCCTTCCAAAGCTCTCCTTCCAGATCCGACAGCCACAACCCCAACTTCAGATCTGTGCATGCCGAACTCCCTCCGCCCATCTAATCCCTTCTATATTCGCCGCGCCGATCGCCGCCGACTACCGCGGTGCTCGCCGTCAGAAAGTGGGAACAAACCCTAGAAGCCTTCAACACCTGTAAACCCTTCCACAACACGCTCTGTAAAATAAGAAAATTATGTATATAGGTGGATTACTTATTCTCTTTGACGAGCCATAACAATCAATGTGATTTCGGTTTTCTTTATTACTATTAAATAGGGCGATACATATTTTTTTATTTATATTATCTCAATTTTAAAATGAGTGTTATTCACTGTTGGAACTTTTTATTATCTCTGAAGCTGCAACGTAGTTCATGTTTAGCTGCCAAGATACTCTGGTATCACAACATCAACATTCATCAATCCTCCGGTATCACCTCAATCCCTAACCGGTGATCAACCAAACATCTCGATTTTTCCATCGAGTGCAATCATTTTTTTTTTATCAGCAAGCGTAACAACATTGAGTGCAGTCATGAAATCATTTTGACAGATGGAATTTTCATCTCTCTTCCAATTTGATTATTATTCCTCTCGTTAATTCATTGGTTCTTCCCAATAGGATTCAAAATAACTTATATTTTTATTTTTATTAGTTAAGCTACACAATAGGGATAGTTCTCTACCTTTAACTCAAACTCTCACCGAACCCGACTCAACAGAGGTTGAACTCGTGACCTTCTACAAGAAGATGTTTGTCTTGACTATTGAGCCATTCCGATAAGGGACAAAATAACTTCCGGTAATACTCAATAAAATGTCAATATGCATGGAATGACAAGTTTAAAAATCGTTAAATTCAGTGATGTACTATTTCTAATGTCATATCACTCATTTTAACATACTCCGTATTACATAAGAATTCATTTAGCACTTACATTTGAGAAGTTAGCAAATATCAAAGTCTTGATGGACCAATAATTCTATTGCTGGCCACCTAGCTAGCTAGGAAGAAAATTCCTAATAGTAGGACACTATTAATTCTAAAATGACAAATTAGAGTCCTTTTCATAAAATTTGACTGCCCATATCGTACATGCATGCATGGGAGATGAAGAATCTCACAGCTTGCCTTCAATTCAAGTTGACATTTAAATGAAATAATTATATATGTTCATGCATCTTTGATGTGAACTATCCTAAACTCCTTGTGTTATCTCAATCAATACAATGGACTTTGCGATTGTTTTTCTTATTAATTCAACAAAATCATGTTCCGTATATCATTTGCTTATTAGTTCGACTCGTGTTCATCAACTCAAATATATCACGTTACTGATACGAGTCACTTAAATGATTGTTAGAATAATTCATTGACAACAACAACTTAGATTAATTTGACATTGAAGAAGATATCAACAATTATTGTTAGAAATGTAGCAATGCGTTTTGGGAGGTAAAAAAGCGGTAGCAATTCTCCATGTTTTCAGGATCGAATCCTATAGGTTTTGGCCAAACAGACCCTTACATCATCAATGATTGACCACATTTTTGATATGCTGACGAAACCGCAACCGTTGATTGGTCCGTTGGGCCTCCCTCATCAACTCAGACAGCTCAGCTTCTGTTTGTTTCTTGTTATTTATAATTATTAAATGCATTTATTAATTAATTAATTATTATTATTATTTCCGAATGTTTGATAATTGATTTTCACAATATATATATAGACATGACAGTGGGTGTGAGGAGTCCACATATCGTACCTGGAAATGAATTATTGAAAATCATTTGAAATCAAATTTCATGTCGTTTTGTGCCCAGCAACTCACTACCACACAAAACGACCACTTGCATGTTGAAATCTGATACGATTTCATTATTTTCAACACATTACAAATTTGAAATTCCAAAATTATGTTTTATTCATTGTTATGTTCATGGCCTATACACGTATAGGCACACGATTCTTCGTACATTTTTAGGTATCGAACCAAACTAGCTCTATATATATATATCTCCTCGATTCATCTATAAATATGATACACAAGCAAGTAATTAATATTGAGAATTAGTAAAGCTCATGCAAAATGGTCATTTCTTTGCTAATTACAACCTTGGGAGTCTCTCCATTTGAGGTATATTAGGCCTGCGTGATAGTGCGTATAAGCCCCTGCAACGACCAAGACGTGGAAAAGCTGGTGGCTATGCCCGGCAATGTCGAACTTTCCCGGCTTCCACCTCTCGGGAATCCTTAAAACATAGATCAAGGCTCCGAGCCCGTACAAGATACCCATCAAGACCTCGTAGCCCGTTGTTTGGAGGGCTGCTGGCTGATCCCTGAATAGTATCAGCTTGTGGATTACCGGTGCCACACCGGACAAGCCCATGCCTAAGAATAGGGAAGCACGGATAGGGCGGAACCGAGGCTTCTGGAAAACCGGGAGGAGAGAAAATACAATGGTGCTGATCCCTAGCATTGTTATGAAACCCAAGTAGAGGTTGCAGAGGAATGGATTGCACATGAAGGAGTAGTAAACGGGAGGGTAAAAGGAAGTTGCGATCAGAATGGAAATGCCTGCATAGTCGATTCTGAGCATTATGTAGGATAGGCGCTCCGAGTAGCAAGCAAGGAGGTGGCACGTGCTGCTGGCAAGCAAGCAAAACATTGCCCCGCCCAAGAAAGCGAAAAAAGGCCATCTTGCTGTTGGTTGAACCACAAGGGGAGCTATCATGCTCACAACATCATCCTTCATACCGTCAAGCTGGATTCAATAAGCAAATGATAAATCAACCGCGGAAAACTGTAATTCAAAAATGTGTTTTTGTGGCTGCAAAAACCCATTTATAACATGTGAACTTCTATCACAATTTTCTCAAATAAGAGACGTAATTTCTTTCATGAGATAATCAAGTGTACAAGTTCATGGTTGTGGTAAAAAAAATCTGTGCATAATCTAATTATAGATCTCAGAACCACATGCATGTTATCATTTTTGAGACTTAGGAAAGCTCCATAGACATAATGGCAGTGCCGCAGTAATAGATAAAATGTCATTGTATAAGAGTTGGGATGGAGATAGTAAGGTAGTAAATGCACAAAGTTCTATATATCATTGAAAGTTAGTGACGAGAAATTGTACAATACCTTAATACCATCCGTTTGATTAACAAAGGAGAGACTCTCTGGCAAGCAACTAGACAGAAGTTCCAAAATATGCCAGCCCGGGAGTGTCGACAGAGTTGGCAGCATTAGCCCATCTTTCAATATTTGAATATCAGGAATGTTGGGCAAGGAAGGCAGGCACTTCAGGAGTTCTGACTGAATCGTGTGCAAATCAGCTCCTCGCAGAATTTCTGGCAACCGTTGCAAGGAATTTAGATCCATAACACGTGGAACCCTCATTGCGGTGTATATTGTCAAAGAGAGGAAAAGGAGGAAGCCAATTAAATGCCTGTATACCAGTGAAGTTTGATACAAAAAAAAAATCAGAAAAGTTTTTTCCCTCCTATTGGAGTATTGTTTAAATTAAAATGCATCATCGTGTATAAAAATGAACGCACAATTTAAATATATTAGCCCCAAAATGGCTCTCTTTCTATTTTAGTGACCTATGAGTGATTTGCCATTTGCCTATTATTTCCTTAAGATAAATTTGTAAGAAGTTGGAACCACTTGAATTAAGCACTAATAAACTCATCATTAAATTTTGCAATAAACAGAAACAGACATTCATTTTGAACTGAGGGAGTTACATTTTATGATAATAAAGGTTCCAATTAAGCTTTTTAACATGGGAAAACATAATGAGAAAGTATGATTACCATTCCAGTTTCTTCTAGATAATACTTATAGCATTTATCCCTTGGCCGAAAAAAAACCCCATAAATAGTTATGTTATATGCAATATTACAGAATTTTTTTCATCCACAAACCCAAATTTGTCAAGTAAAACGTCACAAAACTCAAGATGAAAGGAAAAAAATCATTGGAGTATATCTAAAGGATATTATATCTTTACTTATTGCTATATCTTCATTAAGAAGAAGATCCAATTCATGCAACCAAGAAGAAAGAATCTAAATCAGAATATGCTAGACTGGTCATCTCCAAATTCCAATATGCATGAAAGACAGAATACAAGAAGAGAAAAAAAAGGTCCAGGAAAAGTAATGTATAACGTCATTTATTCATTTGCTATGTTTTTGCTAAACAAGACCCTAATAAACATCAGAACGTAATAGAAAAAAAAGAAAGATATTTGGACCAGAACAAGATATAAGAGCGGACTGGTTAAGTGTAACTATTGAGACAGAATCCTTACGTCCAGACATTAAGAGTCTCATTGTGAATGTAGAAGAGGCTGAGGAACACCTGTTTTAAGGGCCATTCTGCGCGGTAATAATCCAGAATGAACTCATTGTCCCTTAAATACCCAGGCAATGAGTGGTACCCAACAAGTTGATACTTAACTTTCTTCCATATTTTTCTTCCCTTCCCTACACTTGGATAGCCTCTGTCCCCATCTTCACAGTCGAACATAATATCTGATGCTTCGGGTGCAGCACTCCAGTTTTTATATTGTCCACTTGTCATCTCTCTTTAGCCCGAGAACAAGAAAAAACCAAGAAATGTGTCGAACAATCAAACAGAAAAGGTGAAGATATAACTAAATGAAAATCTAATACAGGTAATCATTTATTCGGTACAATGGAGATCATGGGTGATCTCATATAACTGTTTTAGTCTTTTAGCCACATACAAAGATCTAAAAAGACTAAAATACTTAAAAGTAAGAGATTAGGAACATTAATATGCTTCAAGTGAAGGATGTCATGTCAGATTATAGTGTGTTACTAATGTAGAAGAATACCAACATCCAACTGTCCGCATATTGCAGAAACCCGCGCACATTGGATTTCTCAAGCTCGTCATAGAAATCCTCAATACACGTAAAACATCAAAAATAGTATTCATTTGCGACATAAGGTGCATCTACATTAGGGAGAGAGTACTGCACAAATTGTAAATCTAATTTCTATCGTATTTGATCCCATAACTGGGACAAGTTTTCAAACTCCGTTTGTACTTGATAATTGGAAATCAACTATCCATATAGAAAACGAAATGTAAACGTGACAGACTGGCTAAAAAATGTTTTGGACTAGGATTTTAAGCACAAAATAAGCTTGTGGGATAAAAAGGTGAATGATATCTGGATTTTCAAAGAATTGTCCACTTGACAAATATGTTCATTTACTAATTATCTTCATATATTCAAATTGAAGATGTGATTTTCATAACTAGGCAAATTGAAGTGGTCTTAAGGCGTTATAAATTATTACTGTTTGCATAAATAGCACAACCATGTACAAGAACAAAGCATCTAACGACAGGACTAGTTGTTCCACCTAATATTTTAAACCGCTAACGCTTCTCTAAAATCATATACACACGCGCCTTTGGCCTCCTTAATCCAATTCTTATGTAGTGTTGGATTCCTTGAAGTGATTCTTGATCCCTACAGCTAAGGCACCCATTGACAAATTATGCAAAGGACAAATCACGTTAATGAATCATAAAAATATTAACAAAATAAGGTACCGTTCGGGCTAGAATTCTGGTTCAGGAATGAGAATCAAGAATGGAAATGAGAGCAAGATTCTCATTTGTCATGTTTGGATTAGACATTTTTGGTTACTGAGAAAGGTGTTCGAATCATTCCACTTTTTTTAAATCCAAATGCTACCTAAGTTTCATTTCCTCCTTTTTATGTAATTCTCCAACAAAGATATTTGTTCTGATCAGATATAGTAGTGAATAGGGAATTTAGCTATAGCAAATGGGTGTATCAATAAACTGAATAAACTGTAAAATCAGACAGAACTTGAGGAAAAGATAAAGACAATTCATATTGTAATACACAAATTGAAGACTCATTCACTCCCAATGAAATGCATCTTGTATGACAATGCTAATTCAATAAACATATAGAATTATACGAGGAAACATGACAAAATTTAAAATTACACACCCGAAATTGCAAAACCAAGCAATGCAATTTAGGAGATGATGGAACCCAGAGCCTGCTCGAAGGATTAGTACATGCAGAGAGCGACCCAGTAAACCAACACTCACTTTCTGTCGATTATGGCGATGACGATGGTGTTTTGTATTTTTGTGTGAATCTATTTTCTCGGGAAACAAACAGGCGATAAAGAGCTATTTGTTATAGAAAATGTGGTTAAGACGAAGAAGAGAGATCGATGGGTGGGGAATTGATTTTGCTAAAATCAGGCGATAATTATGATGAGAATTGAGAACAACACCAAAACACACAAAAAAGAAAGCACAAATGACAAATGGCAACATTCTGAGACGACACCTCAATTATGTTCTCCTTTAAAGAAAACCCTTCAATTTCTGCTGTATAAATGTAGAATTTAATTGGACATTTATAGGACGAAGCATTCTACATTTTTCTTTTTAAAACCATGAATTCAACCACCAATAAAAGGATCGTTCAAGTTTAATTTTAGATTTCTAGTTTGAGTCCTGCAAAATGCAGACGTTGAGTAGAAGTAGTTTTATTGTTTTTGTGGTCTTACCCGACTTGAAGGAGCATTAATTTAAGTGATGATTTAAATGTACTGATTGCGTCAGACTAATGAGACTCAGAAACAAATCTGTTAGCCATGATGACCGGTGTTCAAGAAGAGTGGGCGGCGGCGACGCGCTAGTCACCTTTACCCTCAACATTCTGGCCGTGAGAGGCGTGACCAACCTCAGGCGAAGTGGAGCCCGCCTCTCGTTGGGTGTATGAAGATACACACCGACAGTGCCACCTTTGATTCTCAGGGCAGAGCAGACGGAGGATGGCTGGTCAGGGACTGGCAGGGGCTCGTGAATGAGGGCGGTCGGATTGGGTGGCCATTCCCAGTTGACTCCCGCATGGCGGAGGCCATGACTATTCGAAAGGGCTTAAGTTGGGCGGACGAAAGATGAGATAAAGTAACTGTAGAGTCAGATGCTTTACAAGTAACTAAAACAACCAAGACTGGAGGGGAGCTTTCTGGTGTCTCTGATTGATATTATTTACTTAGCGTCTCAGTGTATTGTAGTAGATTTTAAATATGTCAATCAATCTGCAAACCGTATAACTCATTATTTGGCTAGGTCATCAGGTAGTTTATCTTGTCAGGTTAGTTGGGTAGGGGATGCTTGCCCCATCCCAATTGATGCTAGTTCTTTCAAAAAAGGAAGAGGATTCATACATGTATTGTTTTTACATGTATTTTCACATGTATTTAGTATAATTAATGAAAATGTTTAGTGTAAC
>JAYMTK010001629.1:0-15811 GCA_036897405.1 Pelargonium myrrhifolium | reverse complement strand
GCTTCTGCCACTTCCGATGAACCCATTTGCCCTAATGCCCCGATGGTTAATGCCGACCCAGTCGCCTCTCCGGGTCTCGAGAGTTTCAGTCCTCCCCTTATCGCCTGTGCTCCCCTCCCGATCTCTTCTGAGTCCACAATTTCAGGGCTCCCGAGATCCCGCTCTCGTCGTGCTCATTCTCGTCATGCTTGTTCTCGTCGTGCTCGCTCTAGTCGTGGTCGGTCTGTATAGCCTCCATTCTCACCATCCAGGTCTGCAAAGGCGCTTTGTGGCTTCTGCAAACAATTAGGAGTGCTTGCTAGAGACATTGAGGAAGAAGTTGTCGAGCAGGTTCGAGTCATCCTAGCAAATGACCGTAATCATTAATCATTCTCAGTGGTGTTTCGTTGTTTGCTAGTTTCTTTGTTGGTTTTTTCGTCTCTTGTTTGTTTTATTTTTCGTTTCCTGCCCTGCCGGACTTTTTGTACTTTTATTCATTCTTTCGGGAGTTTTGTTTAATAAAAGTACCGCTTGCCGATAAAAAAAAAAACTTGTGTTGAAGAAGAGTTCAATCAAACCTACCTAACGCCGAAGATGATTCCGGTATCAGAGCCACAATAAGACAGCCCAACAGCCGCCGGAGTCGAGTATAATTGATCTCACTACAACACCCATACCGCCGCTTCTAACCTCCAAGATGCCAAAGCATATATATGAAGAAAACACACTTTCCTCCATCTTCCCCTCCTCCCTCAGTGAACGAGACTTCCACTATTGTGACGTCTAAAACATGCCATTTATTATGCATGCAGCCCTACCACTACGTTTGCAAAAATGATGGTTTCCCAACTCGAACTTGTGACTTTAAAGGTCACAAGTCAACAACCTCGGTGTTACATTGTTGATATCAATACATTAGTCGTATCTATTTTCTTATGAAGTACTGAGTTTAATTTTAATACCACAGAACTCAATCATATTCAAGCCTGACTTTTGTTAAGAAAATGTGATACTTGAATCATTGAATTGTTCCATCGGAGACATTTTTCTTTTGCCACCTCAATACTGTCTCAAAACTCTGTCTCAAATGGGATTAATGATTTGAGAAAAAAAAATCATATAAGTGTAGATGTAATTGGTAAAGATCGAATAATTTTACTTCTAAGGTTTGAGTATGATTTTCATGTTCACCTTCACGGACGATATACATATATTCTCATGTATTATCACAATAAAAGCTTTTAGTTTGAAATTAAGAAACTTTAGTCATGGTTGTGGCTTGATTTTATTTTATTGACAATACCAATACTTTATGATAAGACTCAGATTTGAAACAAGTGAAAAGAACCAATGAAACTTAAACCAAATTTGTATTGAGTTTGTGTTGGATGTCTTTAATTACTCAAATTTACTATCCTATTCCTACTCTTGTTGGACTATTATTCTCCAAATGAACACAACAAGCAGAGGCAAAGAACATGGAGTACCTCGTATACTTATTTTTCGTATTATTGTTATTATTAAATGAGCTACACAACATGCAGTACTCATATCTTTTTAACCCTAAATGCGATCTCATTACTGTTAAAAAGAAAACCCAAACTCAAGACTTCAAAAAAAAAAAAAATCAAAATGTTTAAACTGCTTTATCCAACATGCCATGATTATATTCAGTTAATCACATTGTTATTTTAAATAATTCAAGCCATATTCCATAAAAAAAAAAAAAAATAAAAATAAAAACTCAAGCCATCTAATTGACATGTTTTACTGTATATTGCATTTACACACATCAGCTTTTTTTGGGTGATAAAATCACATATATATTTTGACCATTTTATTTAGGGATAAGGACCCATTTGGTCACTGTACTATCAAAAATTGACTAATTTGGTCACTATACTTTGAAATGGACCAATTGGGTTCACTTTTACCGCCGTTAGGTTCCGTCAGTTTCACCGTTAACTCCTGCTGACGTGGCTTTTTTGTGATTTTAAAATAATTTTTTAATCATTTTTTTTGTACAGTCAGCATTAGTATGCCGACGTCAGCATCCACGTCGGCATCCACTCACCGTTTTCTCTCTCTTCGTCACGTGAGAGTGAAACGCACCGTTTGGGTTATAAGAACCCAGACCACATCTCCTTCTTCTTGGAGCTCATACGCCATTTTTGGTGTCTGTGCAGATCGAAGAAGGAGAAGAAGGCTCTTGTTTGTGAGCGCGAAGAAGGAGACGAATTTGAGGCTTCGAATCAAGGTTCCATTTGAGGCTGAATCAAACTACTATTCAGCCAAGAAATGGAAATTACCTAGGCATTGAAATTGAAACAGAGCAACACACAGAGAGAGACCAAGAATCAAGAAACAGAGCATCAAAACAGAGACCCAAATTTCTCGATTGACCAGATCGATTTCAGAGGAAAATTTTAAGAAGATGAACGGATCGAAGCTTGAGCTACCAGCTGGGTTCAGATTCCACCCAACAGACGAGGAATTGGTGAATCATTATCTGTGCAAGAAATGTGGAGGACAGTCTATTTCTGTTCCGATCATTGCAGAGATCGATTTGTACAAGTTTGATCCGTGGCAGTTACCTGGTAATTTTATGATCTTTTCTTTGTTTTTGATTGGTTTTGGGAGATGGGTTTTTTTTTTCAGATCTGGGTTTTGGTCAAAATTTGAGATTTGAGTTCTTGGGTTTAGTGGAAAAGTTTGAGTTTTGGTGATCGGGTTTTGCTTGGTTTGATCTGAATCTGGTCAAAAACTGAGTTTTGCATATTGGGTTTCATCTAAAATTGAGATTTAAGTTGTTTTATTTATTGAGTAAGTTTAGTAAACAAAAAATTGAGTTTTGCAAATTGGGTTAGCTTGATTTCATATCCTAAACCTCTCATTTTTTTTTTCTTCAATTTTTTGTTGGTTTTATTGAGTAAATTTTGTAAATAAAAAAAAAATTGAGTTTTGCATATTGGGTTTCATCTAAAATTGAGATTTGAGTTCTTTTATTTATTAAGTTTAGGAAACAAAAATTTAAGTTTTGCAAAATGGGTTTGCTCTAAAATTGAGTTTTGCAAATTGGGTTAGCTTGATTTGATCTCCTAAACCTCTCATTTTTTACAATTTCTTGTTGGTTTTATTGAGTAATTTTGTAAAAAAAATTGATAAATGGGTTTGCTTGATTTGATCTGAATCTGGTCAAAAACTAAGTTTTGCAAATTGGGTTTCATCTAAAATTGGGATTTGAGTTCTTTGATTTTCTTTTGTTTATTGAGTTAGCTTGATTTGATAGGAAAAAAAAAATAATAATTGAGTTTTACAAAATTTATATTCATTTATTTATTATTATTTTTAAAATAAAATAAAATGTGGTTGTGGATAATATCAAGCTATTACCTAAATATTTTATGTGGACCACAATTAAAGTTGGTTATTTAGCTTTATTAATTCATTTTAATCTAATTTTCTTTTGTCAATATTGTGTAGGTTTGGCTCTTTATGGTGAAAAAGAATGGTACTTCTTCTCTCCAAGGGACCGAAAATACCCAAACGGTTCCCGGCCGAACCGGGCCGCCGGAAGCGGCTATTGGAAGGCCACCGGAGCCGACAAGCCGATCGGAAAACCGAAGCCTTTAGGAATCAAGAAAGCTCTTGTGTTCTACGCCGGAAAAGCCCCGAGAGGGGTCAAAACCAATTGGATCATGCACGAGTATCGTCTTGCAAATGTGGACCGGTCCGCCGGAAAAAGAAACGGCTCAAGGGTATGCCCTAATCATATTTTGACTTCTTAACGAGTTAATTATCGATAATTTAGTGACGGGTAAATTGCAGATGAATACCTTGTACTTAAGCTCGATTTTGAAATCGAGGGTGATAATAAGGGTAAAATGGTAATTTTACACCGAGTTAGTTAGGTAATGTGAAGTTGATGATAGTAATGTAAAATTGAAAGGGTAAAATGGTAACTTTGAGAAAATGCTAGATAGAGGGAAAATCGAGGGTGATGATAAGGGTAAAATGGTAATTTTACACCGAGTTAGTTTGGTAATGTGAAGTTGATGATGATAGTAATGTAAAGTTGAAAGGGTAAAATGGTAACTTTAAGAAAATGCTAGATAGAGGGAAAAACAACTAAATATAACTCGAGAAAAATATAAGGTATTTATCTGCGATTTACTTTTAAGTTAATGTCACTTGTTAATGCGTGTTAAGTCGAATAAAAATTAATTTGTGTTTCAATGTGTTTTACAGCTTGACGACTGGGTGTTATGTCGTATATACAACAAGAAGGGTAGTATCGAGAAGTACGCCCCTCCAATGGAGAGGAAAGCGTCGATGAAACAATTCCCAAAACTCGAAAACCAAGAGCTACAAAATATGCCACAACAACATCTACAACAACAACGACAACAAGAAGTACCAATGCAATTCGCTGACGACTTTCTACACACTGACACATCAGACTCGATCCCAAGACTTCACACTGACTCGAGCTGTTGCTCTCACGAGCATGTGGTGTCTCCGGACTTCACGTGCGAAAAAGAGGTCCAAAGCGAGCCCAAATGGAGCGAATTGGGGAACCCATTTGATCTCCAATTCAACTTCATGGATGGGTTCCTAGATTTAGGACCATATGGTTCACAATTGCAATTTGGAGCCAATGAAGAGCCCTCGGCTTTGCAAGACATGTTCATGTACCTACAGAACCCGTTTTGATCGCAATACCTGGCAATGTGGGCTTCGAGTTCAAACAGACTGGATAAAAAAACGTGCATCATTAGAACGTGCAAGTCTATATATGTGGACTCGGGATACTATAGTGATAGTCTTGTAGGGGATTACTACTTGTGCACGTGTAGTTGCACGTGTGGGTTTTGAGGGTATAGTCATAGGAAGAATCGACGGTCTTGATTTGTTTACCATTGGTTGATCGTGCAGCTACGATTGTAGCTGCGGACGGCGGAGATTGAATGGGAAAGTGATCGGACGACGCTTGTTAGACTAGGAACATTCTTGTATATGTGAATATGTATCATAATTTTTTTTCGAATATGAAATATATTTTGTTATATTCAATATATTCAGTGACCAACATTTTCTTTCGAAGAGGCGGCTTTACATTATTTGAAGAGTGTGCGTGACAATTGGGCGTAACAATTAAACTTATAATTTGTCAATATTTTTGAAAAAACGTGACGATTAATTTGATGGTTTGTTAACAAAATATAAAAAAATAAAAAATAAAGTGAAAGAGGACAAAAGAAGAAGATATTTAGGATAAGCAAAATATAAAAAGATAAAAAATAAAGTGAAAGAGGACAAAAGAAGAAGATATTTAGGATAAGAGCTAGGGGGGATTAACATTAGAAATATATAGTAGATTGTCAACATCTACCTTTCAGAAGAAAAAAAAAAGTTTGAAGGTTGAATATATGAAAATAGATCCATTTTTGGGCCTATTTGAAAATTTGACTTTTCCATTGCCCCCAAAAGTATTAGGTTTAAGGGTTGGTGCAGCCACCCATGATCTTATTAACAAATCGTCGAGTTCACAATTCAGATGTTAGATTCAAATTGAAAAGATTTAATGTAATGTAAACTGTGAAGACCGTGAATTGTGAATTTTTGTGTGAAATGTACGAGCTTGTCTAAGTAGTTTGGACAATTTGTCCAAAAATTGGGATTGGGTCGGATGTTTCTCATTGCGGGTTGAGCCAAGCAAACTCCCACGAACCCTCACACTTAGCTTGCAAAACCTGAACCCAAAACGTTGTTTGAACCCTGAAAAACTGCACCCATAACGTCTAAGCGTGGGTTTTGGGCACATTGGCGGAGCCAGGGGTGGGCTGTAGTAGGCATGTGCCCACCCCATCCTCTCCGAAACTTTTTTATTAGACTTAGTTACGTTCAATACTTCATACTCAGGTTCAGATTGACTTGTTCAGTGTCTCCTAAAATATTTTAACCATCAATTAGTTGGCCAATAAATTTAGCCTCGGCCAAAAAACTGCACTCATGTTGAGCCTCAAGTCTAGCTCCGCCAATGGACTTGGGCGTAATGTGCGTGTTACAACACGAATAATAAGTATCAAATGTGTTAGATACTCTAATAAGAATACACTTATAAGCAACAATGAATCAAGAGAAGAATACATAGGGTATTATCAATTATTCTTCAATATCTATTATATTACACCTATATGTTTTGATACAAATATATATATTTTTACACATGAAACACAGTACAAAAGAATATGAATCTCACACAACTACACACAAACACAAACATTGCTAACAAATCCAAGAACAACTACCACATAAACACACATTTAATTACATTGTAACCTAATGTCTAATTTTTTCTGCATAACACAACATTTTCAAGATCCTTCACATATATCAGTATCAGAAGAAGGAGCTTTTGGTCTTGGGAAGTCTGTCACAATTCGCCGGTAACCATCCAATAGCTTGCCTCTCATTATCATATATCAGCATCTTGTCTTGCATCGAAACATCTACAAAACAACAAGAAACGCGTAAAGATTGAGATATGTGAAGGGATCGATGATCGGATTCTATGCATTTACGAGGTTTCTTACCTCCAATGATGTTGTATTGAAGTCCTACTTCGGTGCCATTCAGGATTCCCAAGCACACATTGCCTTTTGTCTGATAGAAAACGTCGAAAAAAGCTATTAGTATTGATTCTACGAGCAAGAACGAGAAAAGGACTAAAAGAGACGTTATGTTATGTTATGTTATTACTGATATGATAAGATAATCTTCGGGGGGAAGATCGAAGAGAGTTTTGGTTCTTGAGCCGGTAGGGAAGCTTAGAGCCAAAGGCTTGAAGTACTTCTTGACGTCGCGTATGTTCTTGAATGGTTTTCGGCCTTTCCAGCAGACGGGGAGTGTTTCATCGTCAAGCGCTTCTTTGAAAGGTTTTCCGGTTAATTCTTTGTTCACCTGCGGATCATATCATGAATCGGGTTTTATTGTAGCTTCTTTTGTGTGTTTGTGTAGATTCTTACGAAGAATTCAAGAAACAAGTGAAACGAAAAAGGACTAGTTTGTGTAGATTCATGAAGAGTTCAAGAAACAAGTGACATGAACAAAAAGACTAGTTTGTGTCTGAAAAAAGAATTCGTTTGTGCGTTCGTGTTTGTGTAGATCCATGAAGAATTCAAGAAACAAGTGACAATCTATGAAAAAAGAACTATTCATGAAGAATTCAAGAAACAAGTGACAGAAACAAAAGGACTAGTTTGTGTCTGAGAAAAGAACTCATTTGTGTGTTTATGTTTGTGTACATTTACAAAGAATTCAAGAAACAAGTGAGACAAACAAAAAGGACTAGTTCGTGTCTACAAAAAGAACTCATTTGTGTGTTCGTGTTTGTGTACATTCACGAAGAATTCAAGAAGCAAGCGACACAATCTATGAAAAAAGAACTCATTTGTGTGTTTTGTTTGTGTAGATTCATGGACAGTTCAAGAAACAAGCGACACAAACAAAAGGACTAGTTCCTGTCTGCAAAAAGAACTCATTTGTGTGTTCGTGTTTGTGAACATTTCACGAAGAATTCAAGAAACAAGTGAGACAATCTATGAATAAAGAACTCATTTGTGTGTTCTTGTATGTGTAGATTCACCAAGAATTCAAGAAACAAAGTGACACAAACAAAAGGACTAGTTCGTGTCCGAAAAACGAATTCAACTGTCATTAGCTATGCATAACTTTCTCTAAGGTTTCGCAAGAACTAAATTTTTACGAGATCAAAACCATATGCATATCATTGCTTCGAGCTTACCAGAAACGTTAAGGCTTGATAAGCCTGAGAGTTCAGGTACGTGTAAGAGCTCCCGCTATCAAAAACTGCATAGAGGTTCTTGCCCCCCGTCTTTCTCCCGCCATAAATGAGTTCCGCGAAGCCAGGAGAGTAGTGCTTGCTGACACAAAAAACACGAGTCAACGATCTGGTTTAAAGAAACAAAGAAGAATGAAGAATATAAACAAGAGGAGTTTTGTTATATTACGAGTAATCACGTGACATTGGCGTCCAAGCTACTCGTGAAGAATCGTACAAGTCATCTCCGAAGAAAAGATACCCTCCTCCTCTACTACTGAAACAATGGCCGATGACATTGCGGACCAGACCTTGACTACGAAGCTGTGAGACAATGCTCGATCTTCCCTTCCCGAGACCAAGCACTCCATCGATGGGATGGTACGAAGAGCCTGGAAGTTGATCATATCCACACCTGTAGAGAAAGAAATCAAGAACTCGGAAATAAACAAATTTACGACTATTGAGGTCATTAGGCAGCAAAAACATGTACTTTTCTCTTTCAGCCTTCAAAGAATTGGACTCTACAATGGATTATCAGACATATAGATTCAGTGCATACAATATATCAGACAACTTTCTCATGAAGAATTCGGGAAACGAGTGACACAAACAAAAAGACCAGTTTGTGTCTGATAAAGAACTCATTTGTGTGTATAGATTCATGTAGAATTCAAGAACCGAGTGACACAAACAAAAGGCCTAGTTTGTGTCTTTTCGAAGAATTCATTCGTCTATTTGTGTAGATTAACGAAGAATTCAAGAAACAAGTAACACAAACAAAAGGACTAGTTCGTGTCTTTTCAAAGAATTCATTCGTGTGTTTGTGTAGATTCACAGAGAATTCAAGAAACGCACAAAAGGACTAGTTTGTGTCTGAAAAACAAACTCATTCGTGTTTTTGTGTAGATTCATGAAAATTTGAAGAAATGAGTGATAGAAACAAAAGGACTAGTTTGTGTAGATTCACGAAGAATTCAACAAACAAGTGACATAAACAAAAGGACTAGTTTGTATCTGAAAAACGAATTCATTTGCGAGTTTGTATGTCATGGTTTAGGACCTAAACATATATACCAAAGTATAGATTTATATAACTCGAAATGAACGAGGAAAGCAACGTAAAGGGACTAACCCGAGAGCTAGGCGAGGACGGAGCTTGACTCCATTTGTTAAGTTGAGAGGAAAAAAATCCCTGAGAAGAACACCAAGTGATGATCCTCCATCTGCATATTCAACCTCATAGTCACATTGCTCGGGGCTCTCACATTTGTGCTGACCAGGCGCAAACAACGACTCGCAGAGCGGGTCCTTGCACACCACTAGATCATTGTTGGGTTGGTACAGCGGATGAGGCGTCTGCAAAGCACGAAAAAAGTGAAAAAACGTATAACAAACAAAAGTTTTTAGCCTTTATGGATTGGCAAAAACTGATATACCTCAGTACATTGGACACAAGGCGCGTCACATTGGAGCCACGTGAGGTCACTCCCGGTGTCAGGATCAAGGTAATAGGGCTTCGCGGGATGCCCAATGTAGAGGGTAACGTTGTAGGCTCTGCAACATGAAAATAGTCCGATTTCAGACACGTACAATCACAAGAATCCATGGAACCAGAACAAGTTTCTTGTGACAATACCACAAGAAACCATTTTTAAGCTCTACTTTACAAGAAACAGGCCAAGAACAAGAATCACATTCCATACAATCATCACAAGTAACAACAGCTCCACCTCAAGAACAAAGTATCTCCAAAGTTACCAATCAATGAAAAAGATAATTTACACAAATGGGTCATTAGGTTTTTCTTTAAAAAAGTGATCTTTCATACCCAATTGGATAGACATTTCCATGAACAAATCACAACAAAGTATATAAAGTTACCAGTCAATTGAAAAGCCAATTTACACAAATGGGTCATTAGGGTTTTCTTTGAAAAGTGATCTTTAATCAAATTGGGCAAGAAACAAAACTGAACTTTCCAGGAAAAAAACCAAACTTTCTTGCATTATTGCATACCCAATTGGATAGATATTTCCATGAACATGAAACACTAAGGAAGATCCAACTCGACTGAACAACGACGGAAGAAGAAAAACCAGTTAGATCTATAATCATTAAAATCCACATTTTTTAGTCTACTTTACAAGAACAAGAAAAGCACAAGAATCACATTCCATACAATCATCACAAGTACCAACATCACTACCTCAAGAACAAAGTATCTAAAGTTACCAATCAATGAAAAAGCTATTTACACAAATGGTCTTTAGGTTTTTTCTTCAAAAAGTGACCTCTAATCAAATTGGGCAAGAAACAAAATAAAACTCTACAAACAAAACTTTCAAAAAGAAAATAAAAAATCAGATCTTTCTTGCATACCCAATTGAATATACATTATCTAAAGTTACCAATCAATGAAAAAGCCAATTTACACTAATGGGTCATTAGGTTTTTCTTCAAAAAAGTGATCTTTAATCCAATTGTGGCATTGACTAGGAAAAAAAAAGAAAAAAAAAAAAACTTGCTTGCATACCCAGTTGGATAGACATTTCCATGAACAGGAAACACAATGGAGGATCCAACTCGATTGAACAAGAAGAAAAACCAATAAGCTCTATAATCATCAAAATTAACATCTTCTGGTTCTACTTTACAAGAAACAAAACAGAACTCTTCAATAAAAGATCACAACTTTCTTGCATACCCAATTGAATATACATTATCAAAAGCTACCAATCAATGAAAAAGCCAATATACACAAATGGGTCATTAGGTTTTTCATCAAAAAAGTGATCTTTAATCAAATTGGGGCATTGGACTGTAAAAAAGAAAAAAACTTTCTTGCATACCCAATTGGATAGACATTTCCATGAACAGGAAACACAATGGAGGATCCAACTCGATTGAGCAACAACGAAGAAGAACCCGAAGATTCTGCTCCTTCCGGTGGCTGCACCACCCCTTTCCTTCTACTCTTCCACCATGGTTCACTACCAGTAGCTGAAGCTCCAAGAACCAGTGACACCACCACAAGCCACAGCCAAAAACCCAGAAACCCCAATTTTCCTCTCTCCATTTCTCTCACTGTCTCTTTTCTCTTTGTTCCTCTCTTTGGCAATAAATGAAACCAAAGAGCTCTTTTTGTTTGTTTCCCAGAGAGAGAAAAAAAGGGGTTGGATTTTAGAAAATTAATGGGTCATTGCATTTGAAGAAAATGGAAGCTTTCTTGAACCAAAGAACCCTAAGAGAAAACCCATGGTTTCAGTTTGGAATCTCTGCCTTGGCAGCTAAGAGTTAATGGGTATTTGGTTCTTTGTTTGAGAATTTAATTTGTGCCTCCAATTTGTAGCACAAGGGTTTTGAGATTCTTTTCCTTCTATGAGGTGTTGGTGAATTTTGGAACATTTTTTTTGGATTATTGTATTGTAGAAGTCAAGAAGTCCACAAATTTTGGGTGTGTTTTAAAATGGGAAGTCAAAAATATTAAATGGGGTTTAGGTATAAGTGTTGAGGAAGGGGAAGCATATTGAAGATTAAAGAATGGAAGTTTCTTGGAAACTTCATGGGCAAGAAAGTAAGATGATTGGCTGTTTGGATGCTGAGAAAAAGATTGCTTCTATTCATTTGTAGTTTTGCTCTTCAATTTTGGTTGAAAATAATTTGTTTTTTTTTTAAAGATTATTTGCAAGACTTCAACAAGTCAATGGAGTGTAGTAGTCCAAACCAAACCCTAAATTTCTTATTTTATACACTAGACTTGTGCATTGAGCCGCCCGTTTTAGTGCTTTTCTTGTAACTCTGTTTAGTGCTCGCAATTTGAATTTGAAATCGTGGGCACCTGAAATCCAACAATCATGTAATATAAAATGGACCGGTAAGGTTTAAGTTTTGGAGCTGACATTTTGGACCCGAAACCTAACCCACACTAAATAGACACGATCAATCTAGTTGGGTTGGACAAATTGGCACAAAACGCCTAATTTCTTTTTACCAAAAACCCAAAACAAAACAAAAAAATTCATATGAAACCCGAATTGTCAACTCTCGATTTAAAACAAAAAATGTGGATTGTGGTGGACAAACTCGCACATTTAACACGCAAAACCACTATGTCGTGGGACCGAAACCAGTGATTCGCAACTCTTATGGGTCCGGTGAGGCATTTTCAACCTAAAACCGAAAAAAATGGGCTCGAATTGCCATAATTAAACTTGATATTCAATTTAACATTCTTGTTCTTACCTCAACCAATCTACAAACATTGTTCAAAATGCCAACAAGCTCTTCTCAAAATTTACACAACAATACACAAAACAAAACTACATTTCAAGGTAAAAGCATCAAGTTTCAAGAAAACCTATAGATTCATCATGGATCAAATACTTCTACACATTTAGTTTAAACATGTCGATAAACGATCACATATCATATTACCTCGAGACCTTTGGAAGATCCATTTCTCGCTGTCAAGTCCTTTCGTTTTCTTGAATTTCTCGTCAAAACTCGGGCTTTTGCTCCATCTCCAACTCCTGCAAGTGCAAAGACATGCAAAGAGAAGTTGTAACCCGGGAAAATCTACGAGGTCTATGCACATTATGTTCTTGTTGCTTCTTGTCCTCGAGCTCCTCTTGCTTCACTTCAAGCTCTTCTGCATCTTCGAGCACATCAAAGAAATCGTCATTTTCGATCTCATCGTCATTTTCTTGCTCCAGGGAGATTCCCCTCCAAAGTTCTTGCCTCCATTTCCATTTTTGCCGCGGCTCTTCGGCAAGAGTGTAAGAGCTATGAAACTTATGCACAATCTCTTTGTTCTCACATAGCTTCTTTAAACTTTGTTTCAGTACAAGATCATGAGTCAATGGCAAATCGTCGAACTTTTCTTTGATGAACTTTGATATCGCTTCCTCGTGAGTTGAACCTCCGTTCTTCTCCAACTCACCAATCGCCGCATATATCATCTACAACACACAGAAAGTTATGGCAATACATAACGAAAAGGATAGACATAATATACTCTCTCGGTCCCAAAACGAGTGTCAAGTGTCCAAATTCCTTTTACGATTAGGTTTTGTTTATATAGTCATGTATGAATTACCAATAATAGCCCTAATACGGGTCATTAGAAATCTCCAAAGTTTGTTAAAGCAAGTGGGGAAAAGGGTTTAATCTATACCCACCCGCCTTGATCCATTTCTTTTGTGTCTTGACTAAGTCTCGACCAATAACAACTTGACTGAAAAGTCAAAGTCTAACTCTAACTATAGACTATAGTATCCTTATTTTTGCACTGAAGTAAAAAAAGTGGACACTCATTTTGGAACGACAAAAAGAATTTGTAAAGGGAAAGAGAGGGATCAATACCAAGTCGTAGGCAGGGTGAGTAGGCGTGTGGAGCGAATGTGCGAGTTTTTGGAGGGATTCTTCAATGCGATTCTTCAAATCACTATTTGACGTCCCACGGGGGACTAAACTCGCAAACTTCGTCACCAAAATGTCCGTGATCTTTTTCAATGTTTCTCTATGGGAATCCTGTTTGAAGGAGTCGTTAATAGGGGTTTCACAAACAATGATCACAAAATCTTTGAACAATGTTTTGACTTGTGCGTGCAATGTTACAATTATCGAAAATAACAAATCTAAATCTCACGGTGGACCTTTACTAAAGCGTACAAAAACAATCACATTTTAACACAGGTGATGATCGGTTTCATATATAAATTGTCACGTCAGTCTAATTTGAAGGCACATGTAAGAACTGGACCAATTCAAAACTAAATGATATAGTTTGAAACTAAATTAAAACAATATGAATAGTTTCGGGACTAAATTAGAACAAAATTTACTAATTTAGAATAAAATGGATAGTTGTGGACCAAAATAGAACATTTCACTTAAATCAACACTCTTCTTCACGTATATGTATTTTTCTTTTACACGTGTACCCCTACAAATATGTCGTTGTGCACGTGAACCGAATACCACAAGAGGTTACTCAATCGGGCCACATGCCCAAATCAAAACCTGCTCAGATATCATGTTCAATACTACCTCTGTTTCAAAATAAATGTCCGTTTTAAAGATTTTCACACAACTTAAGGAAAGATGTTAAATTTTTCCCTCAGAAAAAAAAATGTTAAATGACTTTCTTACTATTAGATCTAAGACAAAAAAATATCATTATTAACTCACTAAAGTTATACCTAAAAACTTATCATGACCAAAGGGTATTATGGAAAGCTTATAAGATTGTTAAAAGTAGAAAACGACATTTATTTTGAAACAAAAATTGTACTCTAAAATGACACTTATTTTGAAACGGACATAGTATAATCTAAATTAAAGAGAAAAGCTAAATCTAAAGCTAAAAAGCAAGAATCATATGCAAGAAACAACACAAAAACCTCAATAAATATCATAATATACATGCAATGAAGATAAATGAAAAAGAGACTAACAACAAATGGGTCTTCTTCTTCTTCTTTTACCTGCCATGATAGTCACAGAGAACACCATTTTTATGGTTCTTGAAACTCACAAGATCAAGAAAATCAAAACCCATTAAAGGGATTGTGAAGAAAATACCTTAATAGTTGAGTAGTGAGAAGTGCAAGCTTTGTTTTCCATGGTGAAGAGAAAGAAGAGACACTCTTTAGCTTGAAAGCTCAAGAAATTGAGCTGAGCTGTGCAAGAATCATTAATTTGTTGGCTTTACTTTACCAAATTGTTCATTTCTTTTTATGGAGAGAAGAGCCATTATAGACTCATATTGCTCCACATGGAATAAATGGGTCCCACTCATTTCACTTCTGTTTTTTATGCAGACAGATGCAGAAATTTTATCTTGCAACGGCTTAAGGAAATCTTGCCAAGTCGTATGTAGATGCTTGAATCAAGGGACCAGTAGTATTCAAGAAAGAGAATTCGTCTCTTGTCCTTAACCTAGAGTTTTTGGCACCTGACCGCACCAAAGTGGCATCTTACACTACCACTACCAAAGATGTGTTGAATGGAATCGATCCTGAGACCTCCTCCCACTCACACAGTTGGAATAACCAACTACGCCACACCTGGTGATTCATTTCACTTCTTGATGAGAAAAAGTCTGGCCGAACAGAGTTGACACTTCAAATTTTGAGTTGGTTTTAAGTTGAGCATCTTGAATGTAGACAGAAAATGAACTCAATTTGTAAGAGTGATTTGGTTCATGTCGTGTGTTGTGTTACAGTACGAATTGCCAGCTTTAAACCAACTTACTTGATCAAGACAATGAACTTACAATAACTAGATCAATGTTCATTCAATTTCCTCAAATATTTTTATTTGGTTCATAACAAATTACAAATACACACACTTCATTAAAATTTGGTGCCACCTATATATAATAATGTACATCCAAGATTATACCCTACAAGCTCATGATCCCAATTCGCGAAACTAACATCGAAACTTGTTATGAAATGAGATTCTCATTCATCGTTTAGAATTAAAAAATCGATTTTTTTCAGTTTTGATGTCTTCTTTTATCCTTACTTTATTGGAAGCCAAAGCTGCAATCAAAACAAGAATGGAAAATATTATTCGAAAAAGAAAAATATTTTAAAATAATTCATGTACTATTCGATTTGTTCCATTTTACTCTTTTAAGTTTTGATACGTTTCAAATAAAGTCCAAAAGTCTTTCATTTGTTCTGATTTAGTCTTTGTCGTGAAGTATGGTGACAGAATCCGTTAGATTTAACGGTTAAAACTAAAAGATTATGTCACCATACTAAACGACGAGGACTAAATCGACAAATTTCAACATATTTAGAACTAAGTGAAGTTCATGGACTGACATATTAGCTATAAAGAAGTGAGTAACTTACATTGTACACAACTTTTATCTTCCAACCATGGCAAGAATTGCTCCAAATATATTTCCATCAAAAATGTGCTTCAACAATCGAAGTTTTTTAGGCGCGTACGGCGGATACCTCAACGACGAAT